>BSBM01000376.1:10940000-11002500 GCA_027924585.1 Larix kaempferi
AAACTACATTTCAGATTACTAAACAAATGCGCGCACGCGCTAAAAGCGCGTGCGCGCTATTAGCGCATGCACGCTTTTAGTGCATGCGCGTGTATTTAAAACAACATGTACACGCCATTTAAATTTCTAAATTTTGGCGGTCAATTCCTTTCCCACCAACGTGGTGGATGACTTGGCCGCTTTGGTTTTAGGTTCAGGTTTCCAAACAAGTGTCTTGGACTGTGTTATAACAAAATACATCTTATTCTATAACTTCTTTTGTTTCGAGCATGATTCTGCGTATGCTACACTTGTCCACTGTTAATGAAATTGCACACACTTGTAGAACTATGTGTGCAGATTCCAAATATGTAAATTTTTATTAAAACTATTATTTTTTCCTATTTTTTAGTTAATTTCAATTGCACTAACGTCAATCTTACACAAAGAGTAGGTTATTTCTTCCGTTTATAACTTTTTATTGGCTCACCTATTTTGAAAATGGAGAAGAACCCACACAAGTACACACAAAAACATAGATCCTAAAAAAAAAAAATGTTGATTGATTAGGTTAAGACCATGATATCGAGGGCTAATGCTCGGCCTAATCATTTTAGGGATGGGTTGAATTCCTTAATTAAAAAAACAATTAAAACTAACATAAATAAAAATGGAAAAATAACGCCGCACTAGAACGACCTATTATCTACGATTGTATATAATTTTTTTAACAAAAATCCACCATTTGAATACCGAACCAGAGGGCTAACGCAAACATATTCATTATATTTTCTTAAAAAAATAACATACCAACCTTAGGAGAACCCCATTTTTTGGGAGTTATACTTAATTTCCATAAATAATATTTATATATTCCGGAAGGTAATCCGATTTTCTACGTTTGATATTCTTGCGCCATATTCCAAAAAGTTGTGTAGATAGCTCTAATATTGCTTTTTGACGTTCATATTTCTGTTTTTCCAGAAGTCCATTGCGACTAACGCGTCATGAGTGGCCAGCATTAGCTTGGACCAGCCCTTGTCCATACCTTCATAATAATTTTTCAATGTATCCAATGCCTCCTTGGCTTGATTTGGTGCTGCTACTCTTGGGATTATGCTCTCATACATTTCTTAATGTATGTAAAACAAGGCTTTTCCATATATTTTTTTCTCTGTTCCTTCAAAGCATCCTTCATAGCTTGGGTGAAAGAAATGTATGCTCCCTGATCTATGGTTCGACATATCCATTTTCCACTATCTCCCACAGGTATTGAGACCAAAACAAAGCCTTCATGATAAAAAACAAATATTCATAATGTTTTCCTATAAAAAGAAGGTTTTGCAAGAATGCACTAAAGGTGGAAACCAATTTTTTTAATTTTCCAAAGTCACCTCCTTCTTTTAAAAAAAGAGCTAGTGCTCTACCTGGACATGCTTTGAAAACCTGCTCTGAGAATCGCGCAGTGAGAGCTTCGACACACCCCCACAAATATTAAAAGGAGTAAATATTTACTACGAAATTTTACTGGGACATTCAAGGGCATTGTTCACCGCACGGAGATACTAGATAGTCATGTCACATAACATAAAGACATAGTGTTTCTATTACTATGCGATATCATATATTTCTCAAATATGAATTTTCCACACTTTAAAACAAATAAAATTCACATAAAGTAAAATACAATGTATTTTCTTTTCGTAAAAATAAAATGTCAATGGAATTCACACGAATGACTATAAAGAAATACGCGACATGAGATATTCTTTCCTTGAACACAAGTAAAGATATTCTTTCCTTGAACACAAGTAAATATATATTACTATAATGGGAGACGCATTCGGGATTGTGCAGACTCTTCACTTTAACATAATCTTGGATCTCAACAATTTGTGCATCCATTTGTGCAGACATGCACGCATAGTATACTCTAGATTAATTTTATGGATGTGATTTCAAATTTGAAATAAAAAAATCTATATAAAAAAAGTGATAAAAAATAATTTGTAATTGAATGATGAATAATTAGTAAGTAACTGATGCATGAATAATTGGTAATGAAAGATGAAAGATAGACAAGTAACCTCTAACATATAATACACTAAACCAAACTCTTTAGAGACACGAAGTGCCTCCAAGAGTCTTATCAAACGGGTCGGTACACAAAGTAGACAACTTTGATTACGGATTTCAAGTTGAATTATACGAAATCGATCATACAAAATATAAAATGTTGAAGGCGTCCAACTTATTGAGATGCAGCGCCTATTTCCACTGAAAGTGAAGCTGTGGGAGGCGATTATGAAGAAGATAGTCGTAACTTTCTTTCATCAGAGACTGCCTTCGCAAATCTGCCCAATCATTTCGATGATACCAACATCCCAAGCAATTAATATCTACAAAGCTATCATAAATCTTTCAAAATGTTATTCATTGTCGTTACCTGAATTCATTGAAATCGATGTGTTTACCTTGTCAATGCTTCTCGGTTGGTGCCTTCGCCTGTGACTTGCTCAAAGATGCCGGTCTCGATATTCACTCTTGAAACAGGCTCTTCCAAAAGATTTATCCCAATCTCTACCAGGTCTTCCAGATTCTCCTTCGTTGAGAGATCGGTTGAGCTTGTATGTCCCGTCAATTCAATCTGATCCAAACTATGCAATTTGTTAAAGGTACGCAAACAGAACCTGCAATTATATAATGTTTCAATCTCTAAACAGCTGCACACGACGAAATAATTTATACAGGGAAGAAACAAAAGGACCTGGATTCTTAGATAGTTTTTCTCGGACTTAAAGGCTTTAAACAATCGCAAAGCGTGAATGTCCACCATATCTGCACTTGATTACATAAACATGTCAGTTATGGGCACTTTACCACCATTGCATAACCATCCAAGCAGGCCCCATTTTGCAATGTCAGTGGTGTTGTAACCGGCCGTTTTCTGTCCAGTTCCAAGAGAAAGCAGCAGAAATTTGCTATTATCCTATTTAAACACACAGAGCTTGATCACTTTAGTTACCTCTTTCAAAGGTCAATGATAATGCTTATTTGGCTGTTTAAATCAGACTTAGAAACAAACAGGTTTATAAATCACCCGATCTTTCGACGTTGGCAATAAGAAATCTGGATTGCCTATAACAGCTTGTTTCATCACTTGGTTCATTGCAAGTAACGTCTGTAACACATTTTACAAAACACCAAATTACAAAACGTCTAGGAAATCAATATTTTGATTTAAATCATAGTTACACTATTCAGAGAGGGAAAAATATATACTGGATTGTTAGCGGCAACACCCCCGTCTACGAGGTTGAAGCTTTTCGTATTGCCTGCGGAATCCTTAGTTTGGGAGTAGTAAGCAGGAAGATACGTTGGAGCTGCTGAAGTTCCAATGCAGACATCGGTCAACAATGCATCTGTTAACTCATTTTGTTTTGCCTGGAAAAGAGTTTGGTATTGATTTTTAATTGAAGGTTAGATACTCTGCATGCATTCAATTTATAACACCCAAATACGAGTATAATTAAACAATGCATTCAATTTATAACGAGGATAATTAAATAATGCATTCAATTTTTAACAACCACAAAACTATAAATAAAAATTAATATATTATAAAATCTTCTATTTATATTGTATCACGATATTAAATAGAATTTAATATATTATAAAATCTTCTATTTATATTGTATCACGATATTAAATAGAATTTAATATATTATAAAATCTTAAATTAGTATATGTCATATGAAATTTAACAAAATAAAAAATATATAAAATTGGCAAAATTAAATTAAAAATAAATAAATAAATAATGTATCTAGTTTATAACAGTTTTAAATGATTGCTAAAAACCATTAAATCTCAGTTTATTAATCTTTATTACAATGCACACTTTCCTAAGGTTCTAACTTGTTAAAATTATAGTTAGCTTAAAAAATTTACCATCTTCACCACCACCACCGTACTACTCTTTTCAAGTACGGCACAAAGCCTACCCAAGTACATCTCAATCTGCAGTTTTCGGATTCCGATGGATGATTGATACTTGTCATTTCATCAATTTAACCTACACCTCATTACAAATCACAATAAACGAAAACCTATGCCTACTTTTTTTTTTTTTTCACAGAAAAATATAACTTACTATTAATATACGAAATAGTAAATAGTGCCAGCTGTCAGAAAAAACATACATCTCACATCTGCCCAGTAGTGCATATGTGTCATGCCAATCAGTTTGGCCACAGTGCCAACAACATCATCCGTGAACCCCATAAAAAGTGTCATATGTCCACAAATAAAACATGAACCCCTCCCGAAGGAGAAATATGTTCATCAATCACTAAAAACCATCCAAAAATCAAAGATCGCAAGTGCAACACAGCCATGGCTGCCAAGTATCCAAAATAAACATATATGTCCAGCAGTGCTAAGTATATCAAAACATAACCAAGCAACCACAGTCAGTAGAGCCACATATAGAAGATGTATACAAAAAAGTCCAACAAGTAGTTGGAATCGAGCCCCTATATATAATCTGCACATAGAACTAACAGCGTATGTAAGTATAACGGCTCGCAAAAAAATATCAAATAAACAACATAATAAAACTAATAAAGTAGTATATAGCAAAAAGTATCATGTCCAATGGAGAAGATGAGTGCCCTGTGAAAACAAAGTGTCCTCCCGCCATTCCTGCCACATTATGATCCCAAACTCAGAGCAAAGAGCCTTCTTTGATAGCAGGTCCGCCTCCATGTTAGCTTCCCGGAATACATGGGCGAAGTGTATGTGATGGAACTCATTTATTAACCTCAGTGCCGCATCCATCCAGTGTTTAAGCAGCATATTATTGAGAGTGGACTTGCCACTCGCCCAGGAGATGATGGAAAGTGAGTCGCCAAATACCACAAGAGAGGTGATATTCCGCAAGCGAGCCCAGAAAAGTATTAACCAAAGAGCACATAGCTCGCTCCTGGTATTGGAACCATTGCCCAGATTTAGCCAGATATGGATGGAGACCACATTGGATATGTGTATAACGGCACCTGCTCTGCCCCCCCCAGAACTGCTGATAGCGACACCATCAAAAAAACCACATGGGTAGATCAGCACCGGGGGGGCAAATCGAAGATTCCTATCCGGTTTATCTCTGCCCCCAATCATACCGTGGATAGAGACATATTCGTTATGTGCAGCGAGAGTTTTAAAACATATCCCAGCCAAGAAAGGGACACGATTCTAAAAAATGTGCAGGTTGCGAACTTTCCAAACCTCCCATATCATAAAATATGGTAGCTCTCTAACCCCGAAATCAAGATGAGACCACGCATGAAGACAGTCACTAAGGGAGCAGTAGTTCCATGGAAAAAATATACCCACTTTGTTCGCAATTAAAGACCAGAGTTCTCTTATGAATGTACAGGAGGTGAAAAGATGATCAACTGTCTCCTCCTCATTGCAGCATAAAGAGCACCAACCCGGGCCACAAAAACCTCGCTGGCAGAGATTGTCCCAAGTTAGTATCTGGTTATTCAACGCTAACCAGATGAAGCATTTAATCTTGAGAGGCAAAGCAAGTTTCCAAATAGTTTTATCCCACCAGCGAATCAATATCTGAGACTCAGCAAATAATGCATCATATGCCATTGCTGCAGAAACCCTCCCACCAGCCACGTCCCATGACCAAACAAGCCTGTCAGCGTCATCAGAGAGTCTCAAATTAGATTGATACAACGGCTTAATATATTCCTCCCATTCAAGCCTCAAAGAACCCGTCAGGCCCATCTGTGCAGCCGAGATCCACCGAGGACGTCCGTCCCCAGACCAACCAACCACATGTGCCAAGGTGTAATAACCATTTGCATAGAGGTATGTTCTCAGTTCCATCGATAGAGAGTGTCTCGATGAACCCCCCATGAACGGATCAAGCCCCAGCTTAATATCCCGCCCATTGCCAGGTATCCAAGCAATCCAATGCACAATTACCCTGTAGGCACCCAGCAGACCATTCCATATATTAGAGACACCCACAGTCGTTGGGCAATTTAAACGAAACCATTTAGAAACCGGAATATTTCGCAGGTATTTTGCTCGGATGATCCTTCCCCAGGTTGATTGATTAAAGAGTACTCGCCAGAGGCTCTTTGCATGTAGTGCCATAACAAACATTTCAATATCCTTAATGTTCCAACTGCCCAGATGCCAGGGCCGAGCCAAAACCTTCCATTTCATTAGATGAAATTTCTCCTGGTTTCCACCACCCGACCAAAGAAAACTAAAGATCTTCATTCTAATAAGATTCAGAATGGTACGAGGAATCTTGCATAGAGAGAACCAATATACACCTAAATTCTGCAAGACGGCTTTTACCAGAGTAAGCCTGCCACCCAAGGAAAGATGCCGATAGCTCCAGTGTCCAAGTCTCAATTCAAATCTTCTAATAAGCCAGGACCAATCATTAATCAAGTAATTTGTTGGTTTGATGAAAAAACCCATATATTTAGTACCAGCATCGATGTCATTGAAATTTAAAGGCAGAAAATTGCTAATCGACTGCTGAAATTCCTCAGACAAAGAGTGTTTCAAGAAAAAAGATTTCATATAGCTGATAATCATGCCTGTGACGCGACAAAATAAGTCAAGAATCTGTTTATATATCATCCATTTGGCCATAATTCCCATGCCAAAGAGCATAACATCATCCACGAACAGAGAGTGTGTAACATATATCTCTCTATTTATTTTAATGCCAACAATCCTTCCTTCCCGTCGAGCTTTAAGTATGGACAGACTTAACCCTTCGATGACCAGTAGAAACAGCAGAGGAGAAAGTGGACAGCCCTGTCGGAGGCCCCGAGTAGCCTTGAAATAATCAGTAGGAAGACCATTGATCAGGATAGCATAGTTGACAGAGTTAATGCATGCCATAATCCATTTCATAACCTTCCATGGCAGGCCGATCTGGATAAGAATTAATCTCAAGAAGTTCCAATCAACCTTATCATATGCTTTCACCAGGTCCAATTGAAGAATAAGAGCATCAATCCGCCTCTGTTTGATAGTGTGAAAAATTTCTTGTGTCACCCCCACAGCATCATGGATCTGTCTCCCACTAAGGAATCCATACTGTTCCTTGGATATGTGTCGGGATAACACAGGTTTGATTCTTTCAGCAATAATTTTAGCAATAATTTTATAGACCAGATTGCATAACGCAATTGGTCTGAAATCATCATAGTTGTTCGGATGGGAAGTCTTCGGAATAAGAGCCAAATATGTAGAGTTTATTGCTCCAGAGACAATGCCAAGTTTCCGGGATTCATCCACAACCATCCGGAGTTCTTCCCCCATGATATCAAAATTGTGAATGAAAATCTCAACAGTCCATCCATCCGGACCCGGAGATTTGTCTTTTGCAAACCCCCGCAGAGTTTTTTCCACTTCATCCAGAGTGACCTCCAAGAAAATATTGTCACCCTCCTCCTCATTGAACATACGTGGATATTCCTTTATAAGTTTGAATTGTTCAGCCAGAGTAGTGTTTTTTGGATCACGATAATACTCCTGAAAATGATATACTGCCTCTTTCATCAAATTCTCCTCCCCTCTAATCCGCCGTCCCAAATGATCATTCAAATCCCAGATTGAGTTTTGTATCCGACGGGAGTCAGCGAACTGATGAAAAAAATTTGTATTCATATCTCCCGCTTTGAGCCAGGTTGCTCTGCTCTTCAGTCGCCAGGTTTCTTCCTGCATCAGAAGTATTTTCATTTTCCGACTCTCCAGTGTAGAGAGTTTGGAGAGCTCACTCAAATTTAGTTCATAATCAACACCTCTGTTCATCAGGTATTCCACTTCAAGTTCAATCTCAGATAATTCCTTTCCCATCAAGGCTTTTTTGTTCTTTTCCCACTTTATTGTGAAATCTTTTAATACCTTCAGTTTCACCGCCAGCTTATCCATGGCCGATCTCTCCCACGAAACATCTGTCTGCATCCACACATTCCTCACTCCCGAATTGTATTCCACCTCAGAAAGCCACGTGGAGTTGAATTTGAAGGGGTAGGTTTTGAAACAGGGTTCATCATCAAATTGCAGAATAATAGGGAGATGATCACTAATTTTTAGTTGATGCATCCAGGATCTATAGTTCTGAAAACATGAAAGTAAAGAATCCGATATTAGGAATCGGTCAATACGTTTCTGAATCTGCTGATCCCCCGTTCTGCCATTTGTCCATGTTGGTGCCAACGGTCTAGGAGCCACATCAACCAAAGAAAATTCCTTGAATAGATTTGTGAAGTATGGCCCCAGAGGGTCCCTCCTAGCCAAACCCCCCCATATCTCCCCATCAGCCCAGGTAAAATTTAATTCACCTGCAATTATCAAGTTTTCAAGGTTTAGCAAATTTTCCGAGCCAGCCAAGTTCCAGAAGTTCTCCCTGTCACAATATGGACCATAACAGTTTATAATGTTAATATTTTTCTCCGCTCCCCTGATGTTCCCAGATAGCAGAATGCCAAGTGTGACATGTGAAGGAGTTAACCTCAAAACGTGGGGATTCCAAGCCGCTAAGAGCCCACCCGAAAGTCCAGCAGCGTCCACAGAACAACACATCCATCCCGGCTTGATTTTGTTAAAGAAAATTCGAGCTTTTTCTCCACTAACCATAGTTTCCTGTAGTAGTACCAAATCAGGTTTGACAATTTCCAACAGACGTTTGAAGGCCAGTTGTTTGGGGAGGCCCCCCACCCCCCTGATATTCAGTGAGATGTAAATCATTTTCTAACCCTTGCAAGGGCTTTCATTCCTCTAAGAGCCCGGGAGTCAGAAGATTTGGGGGATTGCATCAAGCACAGGTCATCCTCATTCCCCCCCAGAATGACCTTCTTGTTTTTTCTGGCACTTCTAGTTTTCAGTGGTGAGAATTCCTGGGCAAGGCCACCCCTATGTGCCCCCTTATGAGTGCATATGTCACCAGATGTTTCAGGCATGTTTGCAGTATCATTGTTACTAACCCCCACATCCAGATCAGGAGTCTTCAAATCTAAGGATTCCCGCATACCATCTGCCGATGGCTCATTATGAACCACCACCCGATTCCAGTAATATGTAGGAATCGCTGCTTTCTTAACCATATCTGAGTATGATGGTATGTGAAACTGTTTCCCACGCGACACTGCAGTTATATTGATACCCACATTGAGGCTATCCCCCACAGGCATTTTCTCCGGCAACAGACCACTGGTCTCCGAACCCCCAATCTCATTGGCACATGGGCTCTTAACAGTACATTCCACCGTATGCTCACAGGGTTTATCGGCATCCCGAGTAGGAAAGGCTGTCTCAGAGTCATCGAGTGCATTTATCCCCGGATTATCAGGCATAGTAGTAAAGGTGGGAACCAAATTGTTCGGCAAGTTATTCATGTTGATCAAAAGTTCAGTCTCAGACGCTGGGTCATCATTTTCAGAGTTTTCATTTATAGTCTGTCCCGTCCCAGATGAATTGGAGTCTATGTTATGATTGTGACTCATATAATTGCCATTATTTCCATTGCTCAAATCTAATGTATTAATAAAGGAAATATCCAACTCATTTAATGAATGGAAAAATGTGGGGTCCTGTAGTTCCAACTTACGGAATATCGTCGAGTCTGGAGCAAGTGGGTTGAGTACCCGGTTGGAGAAGCCATCAAGAGCACCCGTTCCATCTATTTCGATATCACTGCTATCATCTGACGACCACATTGGCCCCCCATCCGTGTTACGACCAGAAGACGCCGGAGCCGTGCATTGTCGCCACAGGTGACCCACTGCTTTACAGTTTGAGCAGCGAAATGGAATGCCCCAGTAGTCAATAATCTGTGTCAGCTGACGACCCCGCCAATTAATGTGTAACACATCAATTAGACCAATTGAGATATCTACCTCGACTAGCAATCGCCCCATCCGTCTATCAAATCCATTGAGGTGATCCTCGTCCACATGCAAGAATCTCCCAAGTCGGTTGCCGATGGCCTCGAAGGCCCCACGATTCCACAAGGCCAGTGGAAGTCTAGGCAAAAGAACCCATAGGTGCCTCAAGCGCACCGTTGCCGATTCAGGGTTAAAGTCCGTCTGCCATTTTTGAAGCATTAAGCTTCCCGTTCCATAAAGCCACAGACCCTCCAATATACGAGTGCAGTGAGCCTCCTCCCGAAATTTAAATCCATACCACCCACATGCCATAGCAAATACCTGTGGTGTGTAGTCTAATATGGGGTTCCACAGCTCCTCGACCCACTTAACAACATTCCGCCGGTTCATGGCATGATAGGAAAATTTTCCAACGAGCACTGTCATGTTGTATTCGACAATCTCCTCAAGGCCAATGTCTCTACCGACCGTCATCCATGCTTCCCCGGGTCTGCAAAAATATTTGCCCAAACTCCTTCCATTTGCACGGGATGACGACCCATGTTTATAATTGATCGTAAGTTGTTCATTCCACTCTATTATTCGTTTTGGAATGTCATTAAGATTAATCGAAAAATATGTGTACAGCTCTAAGATGCTTAACATAATAGTAAATGAGCATATATTACACTCTAATGGACCTTTTCTGATCGGATGGGGATTTTAAAATTAAGGGAATTTCAAGGATGCACCGTGAATGAAAGTGATTTTTTTTTTTTCAGTTGCTGCAACATCTTGTTATATTTATTGTATATTTATGTTCTTGCATTGCTCCTTGGCTAAAATGTTGCTGGATGAATGCTATACTGATGAATAGCCTGACCCCCTAGTCTTAATTTTCATCTTGATATATGTCTTGTTGATATCTCAACAAATGTACTAATTGTTATCTTGAGACTGAGTGTTATGTTATGAAAAGATTGAATGCAATTTTTCTTTCGAATGGATGGATGTCAACTTACACCATACCATGGATTCATCGATGGTCAGTAAAATCCATGGATGGACAACTAATTTCAGGGAAGGTTAACATAATAATTTTACTGTGTGCAGGTAGCTTTCAGAACTGGTGATTTCAAGCAACAAGTCATTTTTATTGGGGGTCTTACTGGTGGCCTTTTGGCAACAAAGTATGTCATACATACATATGTATATGCATTTATTTTCTAGTAAATCCTTGGCACGCTTACTTTTGATGTGTTTCTTTGCATCCATCCCTTACCTTCTTGGTTCTATTTTGAGACTATAATGTGTTTGTGTGCACACCAAGAATCACATCGATCACGAAAAACTACCGAGGATTGGGAAAACATTGAAAACAATGAAAGGAGGTAAAATTGAATAAGCGACGATCTAATGTTCAAGAACTTTGGGAATAGGAAGCCCTAAGCTTGCACAACCTGGTACCTTCATCTTCCGGGCCAGCATGCTGCAATGTCCCAAACACCCAAAGAGATGAAACAAGCGGAATGAAAATCTGAACTAAATGAAACTGACACCCACTCATTGTTGTATAACCCTTATCTACACTTATTTAACCTAAATTAAAATCTCACTCATTTACAAAAGTTGTATATTCACTTGTTGTTTGGTGAATCTAAAAAACTTACTTTTTGCTCATGTGGTACACCCAAGATTCCCATTTTACATAGAATATCCACCACACCAAATCAGAGAACTATCCCTTTTGCTGCTTTAGAAGAATCAAATCATAAAAATTAAATAACCAACCTAAGGAAAGGACTGTGAAAATGAAGAAACACGTGTTTATAATGTTCGACCATCAATTTGCAGGGAAGAAAGGCATATAGTCTTTACATAATTGAAAATGTCAACATCCATTTAGTATAACTTTCACAACTTTATAAATATTTGATTTACTGCCCCAAAACTAAAACTAATCAAAAGCCAATTCAATTTGAGCACCTAGGAAAAAACAATATTTCCAAAGGAGGGACTAAAAAAGACATTGTAAATTTGTATATGTGCAAAAATATTTCACTTTGAATCCATTGATGCTCTCAGTTGGATTTTTACCCAATTTAGTTTATTCCCTTTGTGATATGGGTTGCTTAGCCATTTGGCCTGAATCTTTGCAAGTGCATTCTATAGACCAATCACTTTAAGCGATCTTTTCTCTTTTTTACTTGGCGTATTTCCCTTTGTCACAGGTTAAGGTGGCCCTCACAAGAAACATCAAAAGGGAATTTGGCCTATAAGAAATAGTGAAATGATCCACAGGTCTTGAAAATGCAGAGAAGTTCACCCGTTTAAAAGCAACTTTTAAGCATAGGCCTTTTTCATTTCAACGTACTATTGCGTAGACACGCGTAAGAAAAAACCATAATCGTTAACACAGTCTTGACCGACTCATTGAGGAAATACAACCACAAAGGATTATGAATTCTATGTTATATGATTAGTGCTCTCAACATTGGCCGAAGTTGATTTCTGACTATCCTGCAATTGTAGTCTCACCAAGAATCCATCCATGCCATTTTAATCAATTCAAGGTAAAAAATAAATTAAGTTTTAGGGACTTTAGTTTACAGTCAAATTACTGTCATGTAATGCTGACTCCAACAAAAAGAGTGAATTATGAAATACTCAGCTGGGAATTGATCCATCTTTAGCAGGTATGCAAACGATATTTTGAATTGGACCGTAAAATTAGAAGCTTTGGACAATTGATCATACTTATATTCATTTCCAGTAGCTATTTTTGGCTAAATCTTAACAACAAAAAATGAAATCTAAAAGTGATTTGTAAACCCAAAGTTCCCATTTTACATAGAATATCCACCGCACTAAATTAGAAAACTATCCCTTTTGCTACTTTAGAAGATTCAAATCATAAAAATTAAAGAACCAATCTACGGAAATGATAATGCACACAAATAAACACATGTTTATAATGTTCGGCCATCAATTTGTAGAGAAGAGAAGCATATAGTCTGACATAATTGAAAATGTCAAAATCCATTTGGCAGCTTGTGCTGAAAATGGAATGTTACATGAATCCACTTCCGTCAAAATCCACTTGCTGCAAATTGCCTTCCTAAGGGACTGCCGCAACTAAACAAGATTTGGCACTGGTGGAATCCTTTTTTAAAACGGATGAGAGATTTGAGACGAGCATTCTCACCTCTCAACCTGTAAGTTCAAATGTCCTAGGCAGCTTACGCATTTAGCTTTCCCATTGCTTCAATGTGTGGGGCGAAATGCAAAGCATGATAGTGCACTTGTCAACGCAACTTATGGATATCCAGG
Organism: Larix kaempferi; assembly: GCA_027924585.1. NCBI lineage: Eukaryota > Viridiplantae > Streptophyta > Pinopsida > Pinales > Pinaceae > Larix > Larix kaempferi. Next base: position 10,953,218 of record BSBM01000376.1, read on the forward strand.
GGTAAGTTATTATTTTCAAGGAGAGAATCTAATTTTGCAGCTCAAATCACCTGCAAAACAAAACAGTTTGTGTGTATTCATTAAATATAAAGACACATAAATCAATCAAAACACTTTAAAAACATAGATTTAAAGAAGCATGCTGAATAAAGATTCCACTTCAACTGTCAATTTTCCACGGTCAATAATTGTAGCTTACATTATACTCCTACCACAAAGGAGCTATCTCCTCCCAATAGTACTCCACACCAGCATCATAAATGTTTTACTCCTCTCGTAAAAGATGCAAACTCCTTAGGAAGTTTCTTCATAATTTCAACGTCATCCACCAAAGTATTTATAAAATACTCATCATCAAAAACATTGCTGCAACATTTCAATTTTCCAACATTCCAAATTGTAAGACCAAAAGGAACCTGCAGAGGCACAACAGAGAGCTGCCTTTCACGAATTATATTAAAAGATTTTACAGAGATAAAAAACAGTATGGAAAAGACTAAAGAAACTTATGCGGAAAAGACTGAGCACTTTTTACATTTGATCAATTCACAGATCAAATGATTCAGAATGACCTATAGATGCAGAGTCATTTCTTGCACTATTACAGGACAATAACTTAAGATATTTTCTTGTACAAATGGCAAAAAATGCTTGAAATGGCTAAAAGAGATCAATACCCATATATTTAATCCTGTCAGGTCCTTCTGAGAATTCCTTATATGCTGCAATGGGATAAACAACAGAAATTAGAGGGAGATTTAAATTAACCACTTCAATAATCAGATTTGTGCATTTCGCTACATTCTCATAGCCAGTGAAGCTGGTCAGTTACAGAGGTTCATATAAGAACAGGGCATAAAAAGAATAAAAAAACAATAATTGTTTCTTCAAAAGATGTCAGTCAATAATTACTCTTGCAATTTTTTACCAGAAGGCCAAAGTGATTTTTTTTTTACAGCCTCAACCAGAAATCCAAAATCTAATAATGGGCTTCCATTCCTCCATTTGCTCCTCTGTCCATATCCCATGTGTATTTGGGTACCTGTTAGTTGCGGCCCTGGAGCCACAACTCCCTACAGAGAGGGCGACGCCAGTATGAGGCCTCATGTAGCAATCATCCAGCAAATGCTCCAGGTCTGTAACAGAACTCCAACATACCAATGTTTCCATACTTGGCAGCTCTTCTTGGAGAGCATGGTCGCGTTGGTTCACCCACGATAGCCCGCAAACTGGGTAGATGGAGGAAGGAGACAACGCAAAGAATGCCCCACCCTGCAGGCCATGGCCTTCTTGGTCTCTACCCACCTAGAGAAAGAAGAAGAAGAAAAAAGGGGCGAGTGGCGTGGCCGTGGAGCCACACCTGAGTTCATGGGGCACAAGATCAGCTTCAGTTTCAACGTTTCCGCGCCCGCAGTAAGTACAGAGACAATTCTGCAACATGAAAGTAGCCTTGAGAACACACATAAGATCATCAATTATCTCAAAACTAGAAACAACTTATAATATTTAAGGCTATAATGATTTGAACAAGAGATTACGAAAAAAACACCCCAAATAAAAAAATCCATACAAATCTATAATTTCGCGGTTAGGTTTATCTGCTGTGGTATTCGACTCTTTGTCCTGCCTTAGGTTTTCACGCTTTCCCTGCATCCCCCGACTTGACGGCAACAACAAGAGTTCCACCCGATAGTACCCTTGGGCCTCAGTGGTACCGGCTTGAGGATAAGAAAGGGGAAAAGAAGGCAAAGGCTGAGTTGATGTTAGCTGTCTGGTTCGGTACTCAGGTGGACGAAGCATTCTCGGAGGCATGGCACTTGGATGCTGCAGCGGTTCACTTGGATGGACTTGTGAACACTCATCCAAGGTCTATATTTCTCTCCCAAATTGATAAGTTTCTTGAAAAATTAAGGAAGGTAAGTATTTCAGTTTTAAATGGACAAAGAGCATCTGAAAATAAACATCGATAACAGGAACGGATTGATAAAAAATCTAATCTTGCTGTGATGGTCCTCTCACTGAAAGAGGAGCTGGGTCATTATGGAACATGGTTGAAGACAATAAGATCTTGTTGTGGAATGAGGAAGGCGATGCAGAGTTTCAGGAAAAGGCCGTAAATAAAAAAGAAACATCTCAGAGAATATTTCCCCTCTATTAGATCCATAAAAAGCATGTTTACAGTTTGGTTGTCAAGAACCGAGAGAAAAAAACAAAACCCAAAAAAAAACAATTATGCTTCCCACACTGCTGGTCTCGAACATGGGACCTATACCATATGAACAACTATGACCCCATCATTTGCAAAATCCTCAAACTAACCATTTGGGTTGAAAGAGAAATCAAGAAAAAAGGCGACCTTATATGCAGAGGTCCTCATATCCAAATAATCGAAACCCTTGACAACTAATCCTCTGAATCGACTAAACAATCAATCTACTAATTACAGAGACTATATTCCTCTAGATCTCCTTGTGAGTTTGGGTGTTTAGGGGGCCATGCCCTCTCTGTCTTATTACAGATATAAAGTTTTGAACATCACCCTTCTCTAGCAAATGGCGAATTAACTCCCACGCAGCTCCATTATAGGAAAAATGTGATAAACTATTCCAGAATGCTACATTAGAGACAAAAACCTTGAATAAAGCTCCAAGCTTAGGCCAAATATCCAGAAAGAAACATACTTCATGATGTGGTCGACTCTATAGGTTAAAAACCCTCCCTCAAACCAAATTCCAAGCTCCTAGAACTGAACACCATGAATTTTCTGATTACGACGAAGGCAAGGCAGAGCTTATCCATTGACTAGTGAGACAACGATTGGAGTCCCCTGTAAGTGTCGGCCATGTAGGGACCTGTATCGTGCAACGTTGATGACGAGGCTGTATCATGTGCATAGAGACTCTCCATCTTGGGACTGAGCCACTGCAGGAAGGTTTTGCAGACGGTTCATCAAGTCTCCACTTCATCAAGTCTCCACTGGGTATACCATGTATTACAAGGTCTCCAAAAATTGAACAGAGGCTGCTGCTTAACTTCATGACCACGCTATCTATGGGAGACCTAGCAATAATATTGGAAGGAATGTGTATTTTTAATCGGAAATATTAAACTCTATTAAAAATTAACCAGAAATGATAAATCAAAATAAAAAAATCAACCGGAAACAGTGAATTTGACGTGATGCACGTGGCGAGATTCCATTCATCTGATAGACTAGGAATCTCGCTACAGTTCCAAGAAACAAGTTCTCATTGAGAAACACCTACTGCGTAAATATAAAAATGCAAGAAGGACAACAATATTCCAACTCTTTTTTCTTTTAATACCAGCTATCCCTGATATTAAATGACCGCCAGAGAACCTTGTGAAAACACGGACCTATAGGCCACAGACCCACCACCCCCATCAGATTTAGAACACAGGGCATCAACCCATATAGCTGAAATCATAAAGTATTTTAGTGAATCTGGCGTTCTGTTGTTTACGCAATTCTAGACAACGACGACTGACGAATGAGAAGAGACAAAGCGTGCACTTGATCACATGCGGTGCCATGTCACATAATTTGTTTATGTACGATGGGATAACTAGATTGATAACAAGGATGCTGATAGCTGTTGGTGCTTTTTTTACAGGGTTAATTTGTTTACAGGTGTCTTAATTAGATTTTTTATAAATTTTAATTTTTTAATTTTATTTTTAATTTCAGAAAAGTCACATCCCAGCAGGGTTTATTAATCAAATCAAGTCTGCTAGCCAACCAAAAATAAAAATAAATAAGAATAGCCAATAAAAAATAAAAATTATATCATTTATAAAATTTAAAATATAAATTTTTATTTGTTTTAAAATCAATTTAATAATTAAACTTTATAAAACTATAGACAATTATATAAAAATTTAGAATGAAAATTTGTAAATTAATAAAAAGTGAAATCCAAACTGATTACTATAATTATTCGTCTAGCTTTGAAAACTTTTGTATTAAATTTTTTGAACTTCTCTTTCTACATTAAAACCAAGATATATAAGCACTCATTGCTATATATATAATTACTATTATTTTTTAATATTTTGCAATAGAGCTCTTTTTAATTGTAAATATTAATATTATTTTTAATATTGATTAATGGTTTTATCATATAATTATTTTTAGATATTGACTTGCTATATTTATTGATAAGTTTTATCATTTATATTTAACATAGATTTGTATTTTTTAATTTTAAAATTAAATAGTAAAATAAAAATACAATGGAGATGGTTTATGGTTTAATGGAAGATGTGGGTAATGAAAGTTTTATCATTTATATTTAACATATGTTTGTATTTTTTAATTTTAAAATTAAATAGTAAAATAAAAATACAATGGAGATGGTTTATGGTTTAATGGAAGATGTGGGTAATGAAATTTCATTTGGTGGTTTTTTTTATGATATTTTTTTATTTTTCTAAATTTGTTATATTGTTTTACATTATTACATAACATGAATAATCAATTATTACATAAAATGAATAATTTAATTATTAAGTTAAGACAATTTGTTTTTATGAATTGTTTTAAATATTATTTCTAAATTCTAGACACACAAATTGGAAATGAAAATAATTTTATCTTTATAGACATGATACCACCAACTTCCTCCTTTTTAATACATGCAATCTTTCATTGAACTAGCTCTCTCTAGAGAATTAGTATAAGTAATTGTGATGGTCTCAAGAAAGTTGCCAATTAGAAAAGTTTTCTTTAATTAGATTCTCTAACCAACTCCATTATGAAATAAAGAATATGTTATAAAATCATGAGAATACTCAATACCAAATTTCAATAAATTCAACAAGCAAGATGAGTTAGGAAACAACCAATTCAGGGGGCATGCATTATTAGACAAGATGAGGTATTCATAGTTCATAAACCTTAAGTGTTTGGTAATATATGCTAAAGAAATTGCATTTCTTGCCTTATACATAATAAATGTTTTGCAACAATAATTTGAAAAAAATGTAAATATGGATTTTTCTCATGTTTTCAATTAGATTTTTAGGCATATAAGAAAGATGCCTATGTAATTAAAAAATTACCACAGGAGACTTTAAATGATATGTTTTTATTACAAATAAGTCTAAAATAAAATGATGTTGATTGGCAAAGTATAAAATGATGTTGAATGGCAAAGTAGTTATGACGTGGATTGGCAAATTAGTTGTATTATTATTACATAATAACTATTTTATTAATCTATTATCATCTTAATAAATTTATTAAGTAATATTTATACTTTAATATCTATCTTAAGGTTTAAAGTATAATGGGCTGGTGCAAGGTAATGATACCCAATTATGATACGTTAGAAAAATATTGTCATTAAAATGAATGATTAGAAATATCTACAAAACTTTTTCGAATTAAGTGTAAAAATATAAAACTTAGAAAAATGGATGACTATAGTGTCCCTCATCCTAAGTAAGTAAATTTTTTTTTGAACGAAATGAAAAATATAAACGAAACTACTTTCAATTCTATCCTTGAAATACGAAATGATTAATTCTTAAAGAACTAAGATGTAATAAAATAAATCTTAGGCACAATGTAAACCTTTCTGATTCTTACAACGTGATCATGGAAGGAGCATTACAAAAGTCCCTTTTCTATTGACGCAAGATGCACTTAATCCTAACCAAAGAAATACTTTTCACCTAACTTTTATTCGTTTAAATGACTCTTTTCGCAATTGGGTATTAGACCTTCAACACATAACTCATATTCATAAACTTTTACTATCAATCGAAAATCCTTCACCTATAATTTATATTCCTAAGACATGAAACTCTAAATACATGCATTGTTCTGCTACTCTTCTACCAACCTATGTACAACTCCTCAATACATAACCCTAAACATGATCATACAAAATTTATGGCCCTAATCTTTTATTAAATAAACATAACACCTTAAAGGTATAGATTATGATGCCGAATGTAACATGAGTCCTTCAATTGCAGATATTCCAAGCATGAGAATATTTCTAGTGATGATTGAGCACATTATTATACATTTATAAAATTAACAATTATAATCATATGGCAAATTCTTTCTTGTCTTAATACAGGTCTAAACGTTGCATTAGTTCACCACCATGACTAAGCAAAAATAAAATGAGAAAATATCGGTATGAATTTATAGTTACGGCTAAATAATAATAAATATGGCAAATTCTTTCAAACTAGCTGTAACCAACGATTTTCCTTTAAAAGAAATTGAAACATCAAAGAACATTAACTCAATCTTTAAGATCCAGCTGTAGACTCACATCGGAGTTCACCCAATCGCTATAAAAAACAAAAGGAAAAACAAATAAAAGAAATAACTCAGTCGAATGATTGATACATCAAGGAATGCACGTTTGCTATTCATAACAATTATAAATTTACCAAATAAATGTCAGAGTGTCGACTGAGTCGAAACTTAATGATTTATTGAGCTATCAAGAGCATATAAATAATTTATCAAATTAATCACTTTTATTCTAAATAAAACAGTCAAGATGTGAATTAAACCCAGCACAAATTTTATCATAATGCATTTAAGAAAAACTTAGATCGATTTGGCATACAAGTTCTTAAATTGAGACAACGTCCTGAGGTTCCTGTAGAATGACGCTTACCCATTAGATCCGGGTGTTTAACAAGATGAAAACGCAGATCGACCTGCTATATGATTTCTGCTAACATCTGGGTTTCTTCAAGACGAAGGATTATCTCTAAAAAACACTGATATTGTCGAATTGTGATAAGTGATAAAACATACATCCTCTACATTCACTAATCCTGGAGATTATAAGTAATCGAAATCGAAATCGGGATGGTTTGGTTTTATGGGAATCGAGCTCCGTCACCTAAACACAGAGTCGCCTTAATTTAATTCGATCAACTAATTTTTAACTGTGAAGACGGACCTGGAAATGCGACTTCTAAATAATAACAATGTCAAAAGAAATTTATATCAAATTCTTAGGGATAATTCAATCAACTAATTTTTAACTGTGAAGATGGATCTGAAATGCGACTTCTAAATAATTAAACAATGTCAAAAGAAATTTATATGAGTTTGAGGATCGAGCTTCTGTCATTGATGGACAGAGTCGCCCTAACATTCAATTTAAGAATTAACTGCTCATTAGATCTGAGAATACGATCTCATAATAATATATACTGTCAAAATCTATATTGTTTTTTTGAAGATCGAACTCTGCAATCGTTATACAGAGTCGCCCTAATTGAATTCATTCACACTAAACTCGACTACCAATTTAGACCAGAGAACGCGATTTCACCTTATAATATAATGTCAAGTCGATGTATATATTGAGGATCGGATTCTGTCTAAATTTAACTGTAACTTTTAGATCTGAAACTACGATTTCATACTAACATATGGTGCCAAGAATCGTTTTCGTTTTGAAGGATCGAACTCTGTCATCAATATACAGAGTCGCCTCACTTGTTCCCTCCACACTAAAATCAACTAAAACGATTTTAAAAAAAATGGAGAATGCGATCTCTACTGAATACACAATATCAAGAGAGATCGATATCCAATCAGGGATCGAGCTCTGTAATCGACCTCTGTAATCGACCTACAGAGTCGATCTTTATAGCATCTCATTCATAATAAAGTTTAACTCTAAAAAGAAATAGATATGAGGATGCAATTTCTATTGTATACCCAATATCAAGAAAAACAGAGATTTAATGAATACACAGAAAAATACAGAGAATTATAACTTTTAAACAATGCAAACATAATTTCAGAGTATGGGAAGTGGATCGTCCAAGCCCATTGGATTACACAGTGATCTATTGATCACACAATTTAAAAAATTGATCTAGTGATCTGAGTAATGAACAGAGAATGAAATTTAACGTTATAATGCAATATTAAAATCTCCTACAATCCCAGAATATAAATGGGAAGGGAAATTTCTGTCAGATCTCCTATCGAATCAAGAGTACAATAATTTCCATTTTATAACACAAATAAAACTTCTATCTAGAGAAATATATCGACTAGAATTATACATTCATTCCTCAAATATAACTTAATATAAACAGATAAAACTTAAATTGCATAGAATCTGTATGAGCAGAAGCTCCCGCAGTAGGTCGTCGAATGTAAATTCCAGGAGAATGCAGCTTTGGCCTCGCCGTTCTTCTACACGATCACCAACAAACCCCTCGGTTGACCACCCTACCGTATCGAGGTTACTCTTCTTCACCTCGAACCCCCGAGCTAGTGGGGTCATAAGAACACACAACGCAAGCTTTCTGATGGGATTCCCCAATCCCCTGAAAGCTAAGCCCAACTCACAAGAATTCACAAGGTCAATTCTCGATTCCGGTGCCCATCCAACACTAGGGAGCAAGAGATGTCTGTCTCTCCTTCTCCTCCCTCATTATATAGCAAAAGCCTGTGTGCCATGTGTTTGTCCATGCACATATTTAATTTAGTTTAATATTTTAATAACAATTTCTCTCAAATTACAAGTGTCTCTTCATCTCAAGTGTGCACCTAATTCCCTAAATCAGTGGGAGTTAGGTGTAGTAGAGTCCTTTTGTTTTGGTTTTTATTTAGTTAGTTAATATCTTTTAGTTAGACTTAAAGGTTTCTATAAAATCTTTTCTTTTCTAAATACAAAAATAGAGTTTGAAAATGGTTCCTTTTACTAAAAACGAAAATCTATTTCAAATTTCTTATAAAATAATCTAAAAAGAATAATAAAGATTGATTAAAGTAAATCTTGAATAAAATAAAATCTTTGAATAAAAACATTCTTTTCTTTAAAGTTCTATTTCAATTCTTTCTCAAAGATGAAGCTAATTAAATAAAATCTTGAGTATAATGATTTAAAATAATAAAAATGCATCTAATAAAAATCTTTGAATAAATAACAACCTTCCTAAAAAAAAATTAATCAATTTTTAAAATAAATAAAATCAATCTCCTTAACTTCTTTTCATAACAATAAAACAATTAAAACAAATAGTTCAAATTAAAGAAATCAAGAATAGAGTCTTGTAAAGAATAAATCATTATAATAAAATCTATTTAAATTAAAATCTTTGAAAGATAAATAATTCTTTTATTATTAACCTTTTTCAATAAAACAAAAGCAAACAAAATTAAAATTGAATAAAACCAATCTCTTCAATTCTTTTTCAAACTAATAAAATCAATTTAAATGAATAATTTAAATTAATAAAATCTTGAATAGGATTATTCAATTTAATAAAGATGAAACAAAATGGAATAAAGTGTTTCTTAAATCTTAGGTGAATTTTCCATTTGTATGATTGATTAATTTCTTCATCTTGTTCTTGTCTAGGTACCTCTTTGGCGGGCCCTTCCAACAGTTCATTTTCTTTCTTCTTGTGAGGAGAACTTGTGTAGCGATCGGGGAGTCATTACCGTGATCTATTGACTACACTTCTTGGAGACTAAGGGCTGCTGAGGGATAAGGCTCTCCTTATCACGCGCCCCTCAACTCTCATACGCGACCAAGCTGGTATGGCCTTGAACGTACGGCACATGCTTCCCCAGGTCAGCTCGCAAGCTTCAGGCCCATGCGTCAATTGCTAATTCAGGGTCGACAATCTGTTGTCGCACCCCTATGTGTTCTTTCCGTTCTTACAACCCCTAAAATTTTATTGTGGGTCAGTCGGTAAATCATCTTACCTGCCACTGCACACACACACACACTCAAAGCACATTAAATAGCACTGCACCATAAAACCATTTACCATAATACCTCTATCAGTCAAGCATATTCATTATTTTACTCACAAATTCTTTTCATCATTCATCATAATAGTTCAGTCAGTCGAGCATATTCATTATTTTATTCACAAAATCATTCATCATAATACTTCAGTCAGTCGAGCATATTCATTATTTTATTCACAAATTCTTTTCATCATTCATCATAATACTTCAGTCAGTCGAGCATATTCATTCAATCATTTCTCTTTCATAATTTCTTAATCAAGCACATAACGTCTAATGATTCTCATTTCATATAATAATACTAAAGAAAATTCTAAGGTCTACGTTATAATTTAGCCGGGTCACCTCAAACTAGTGCCCTCAATAGTCAAATCAGTCGGTAGTACCGAGGCGGGCATTACAATGACCTTCCAAAATATATAACTTTATTTATGGAAAAGTGGTATAACCACCCCAAAATGTCATTATTTTAAGATTGGTATGTTATTTTTTCTCTAAAACATAATGCACATGTTTTTGTTGGTCCACCTGTTTGTTATGTAAATTGTCAATTTATGAGGAAAAAAATATGTACAGACTAGGAAACAAACGAATCTTGTGCAGGGCTATTTTTCAAAATTTTAAAAGTTAATTTTATATATTTTTTAAATTACGAAATTCAATCAAGCCTTAAAACTACATGGTCAAGTGTTGGTCCACCATATCATGGTCTGAACATAATCAATTTTTTTTTATTTATTTATTTTTTATTTTTTATTTTTTATTTTTTTATCTTGTAGGTATTCTTGTACTCTTGTGCGGGTTCTTTTCCATTCTCGAAATAGGTAATCCAATCAAAAGTTATATGCCAAAGAAACGACCTATGTTTTTTACAAATTTGACATCATCATCATCATCATCATCATCATCACCATCATCATAATCACAACATCTTCCTCACCATCACCATCATCATCATCATTAACATCTTCATCATCATCACCTCACACTAGTAATGCTTCAACAAAATTAGAGAAGCTCATCATCATCATCATCATCATCACCATCATGGTCATCATCAACATATTCATCATCATCATCATCACCGTCATCATCATTGTCACCATCATCATCATCATCATCATCATCATCAACATCTTCATCATCATCCCCATCATCATCATCATCATCATCATCATCATCATCTTATATCCTCCTTGTATCCAAAATTAGAGAAGCTCCTTATGGCGATGAAGATGATTTAGATGAAGATGATGATGATAATCATCATCATCATCATCATCACTGTCATCATCATCATCCTCATCATCATCATCGTCCTCCTCTTCATCATCATCATTATCTCCCCCTTCTTCATCAACATATCCATCATCATCATCTTCTTTATCATCATCATCATCATCATCATCTTCATCACCATCATCATCATCAACAACAACAACAACATCTTCATCATCTTCACCATCATAATCATCATCATCTTATATCCTCCTTATATCCAAAATTAAAGAAGCATCTTATGATGATGAAGACGATTTAGATGATGACAATGAAGATGATGATGATGATGATGATGATGATCATCATCATCATCATCGTCCTCCTCTTCACCATCATTGCCATCTCCCCCTTCTTCATCAACATCTCCATCATCATCATCTTCATCGTCATCATCATCATCTTCATCACCATCATCTTCATCATCACCATCATCATCTTCATCACCATCATCTTCATCATCACCATCATCATCATCATCTTATATCCTCCTTATATCCAAAATTGGAGAATCTTCTTATGATGATGAAGACGATTTAGATGATGACGATGAAGATGATGATGATGATGATGATGATGATGATGATCATCATCATCATCATCATCATCATCCTCATCCTCATCATCATCATCGTCCTCCTCTTCACCATCATTGTCATATCCCCCTTCCTCATCTACATCTCCATCATCATCATCGATTTAGATGATGACGATGAAGATGATTCATCATCATCATCATCATCATCGTCCTCCTCTTCACCATCATTGTCATCTCCCCCTTCCTCATCAACATATCCATTATCACCATCTTCTTCATCATCATCATCATCTTCATCACCATCATCATCATTAACAACATCTTCATCATCATCATCATCACCATCATCATCATCATCATCATCATCTTATATCTTCATTATATCCAAAATTAGAGAAGCTTCTTATGATGATGAAGACAATTTAGATGATGATGATGGTCATCATCATCATCATCACCATCATCATCATCATCATCATCATCATTTTACTCCTCTTCATCATCATTACCATCTCCCCCTTCCTTATCATCATCATCATCATCATCGTCGTCGCCGTCGTCGTCATCATTTTCATCTTCATCTTCATCATCATCATCATCTGCATCATCTTCATCTTCATTATCATCGTCATCATCATCATAACCATGATCTTCATCTGCATCATGATCATCATGATGATGATGACAATCATCATCATCATCATCATCAACTTTGCAAAATCATCTTCATCATCATCATCACCATCATCATCATCAACAACATCTTCATCATCATCCCCATCATCATCATCATCCTATTATATCCTCCTTATATCCAAAATTAGAGAAGCTCCTTATGATGATGATGACCATCATCATCATATTTGTCATCATCATCATCATCATCATAATCATGTTGATCATTATCATCATCATCACCATCATCATCACCATTATCGTCTTCATCATCATCATCTTCACCATCATCATTGTCATCCTTATCATCATCATCGTCCTCCTCCTCATCATCATCTTCATCACCACCATCATCATCATCATCATTATCATCTTCATCACCATCATCTTCATCTGCATCATCATCATCTTCATCACCACCATCATCATCATCATCATTATCATCTTCATCACCATCATCTTCATCTGCATCATCATCATCTTCATCGTCATCACCCTCTTCCTCATCATCACCTTGTGCACTTATGCACTTAGGGATTAACGTTTAGAAGAGGGCCTAAAGGCCTTTATGGGGGAGGGGCCCTAGGAATAAACTGACACATTTCGATTTATTGGGCAATAAATGATGTAAACGTTACCCACCGAACTATGCAATGTTCAACAGGGGCGCACATGCACTCCTAGCGCGTGCGCATCCCTGTTGAGCATGAAATTTAGAAAATAACCCGCGCTCTTCTCCTGCATTTTTTACCTGTCCAAGAACACAACCAAAAACGTTTAAATGAGAAATACCATGTTATACTTGTCCAAGCTTCTTGAGGAACTTTGTTTTTTACACTCTTCATTGGACACCTGTTCATGATGTATACAACATTTTCTACTGCCTCATCTGTAATGAATAATCAATAACACATAAATATTAATAATAATTAAAAATATTAATAATTAATAATTAATCATTAATGTAATGAGAGGGCCCGTTGGGCCTTCAATAGTCAATGCCAAAGCTATTATAAAAAGAGGGCCAACATTTGTATATTAATCATCCTTTACCTTATCAACTACGTATTCGGTTATTTGACCATTTGTGGATTCTTTGTATTATTTACATTGGTTATTTGAGTAATAAACTATTTTATCATTTCATTGGTATTAGAGCGAACCTTGATCCCGCCTTTGGAAAAAAAATTCAGACCTTGTCTAAAACGGGCTATTGGAAACACTTTCATTCTCGGCATCTTCTTCGGTAGCACTTTCTCATTTTCATTCTCATCAACCTCCATCCTTCTCTCTGTGCCTTCATCATCCCAGTACCTCCCTTTTTTCTCTTCCCCACTTATCATTTCCTTCTTACCCCATTCACTCCCTCCCTCATGTCCTCCCTCGTCCATGACGTTGTTCCCTCCGTAACAACTCTCTCTCTCTCCCTCTCTTCCACTCCCGCATTCTTCCTTGCTCCTCCCTCTCACATATACTTCATGCTCTACTCCCTCTGTGTGCCACTCCCTTTCCACACCTGCACGTCCCCCACACAAATCGTCCAGCACATAGTCCATCCAATGCAAACCTTGTTCTCCCTTCTCCTTGTCCATTCTGTATGACCGCAGTCCTCCCTTCCTCACCACTCTCAATCCCTGCGCACTACCCTCAGCCCCTCCACCCATTGTTGCATGGCCTTGCTTCTCTGCCTGCTTCCTCTCACCTCCCTATAGCTCCTCGCACCTCCTTTTCCACACCTACAACCTCTCCTGCATTCCCCCAATCCCTTCTCACTTCCACCCCTCACTCTAACTATCCCACAACCATGCCTTCTCCACTCTTCATATCACTGGTTATCCCCTCTCTCATTCTCACGCACTGCCATAAACCATCACATCCACCCTCCAATGCAGACCTGCAACCGCTACACACCCCCTCATGGCTATGCTCCCATTACTCCACCACTCCACCACCTATGTGACCCTCCACATTCATCACTCATCCCTACTACACGCGCCTCCCCCATCTTCCACATCACTTCTACCTCCTCTCATCTCCATGACCCATCCCACAATGCGGCCTTCATCACCTAGCACGCACCTACCACGCTCTTTCATAATCCGCTCCCCCACACTGCATTTCCACCAACCATATCCTCCTTCCATTCCAAGTTGCCACTCCTACCGCACCCATTCAAAAACCCTAATTTTGAATATTATAATAATATTCTTATTGTTATAATAATTAAAGTTTCAATAAATAAAAATAAAAATAATATTATAATACAATAAATTATTATATTTAATAATAATTGTTATTATAATATAATATATTAATTATTATTATTATTAAATTTTTTAATAATAGTAATAATAATTATTGGGAAAAAATTTAACTATTGAAGAGTATACTATATAAGATAAAAATGTCGTTCTTCAATATATCCTTGGATAAGAAGCATAATAAAATGGAGTCTCATGACGAAAAACAAGGAAGATTCCCGCAAACTTATGGGCTTATTCAAGGAAAGTCTGTCTGCATCGTTATTTTCCTGACTACCAAGAAGAATTGAGTAAACGTTCACCTAGCAAACCAATTAATGCTTTTAGAATCAAATATAATTGACAATAACATGATTCCTTCTAATGAGAAATATGAGCATAAGAACCTACAACTATCTGTTGAGGATTACAAGGTCCTAACTCAATTCAATATCGTTTCAATGGTATTAGTGGATCAAGACAAGCTTGATATAATTTTAGGGTCACCATGGTTAGATACATTGGGTACCTTCATGTTCAACACAAGGAAAACGTTCTTGACATTTCCTTACAAAAATAAGAAAGTCACATTCCAATATGTTACACTGAAGTCAAGTTCAGGAGTTGTGTCATATGAAGACTTCAAAGACATCTTGACGGTGCTTTCACAAGAAGATAAGAAATGCATACAGAAGATGCATGAATAATTCGATAAGGTCACCATGGACAAAGAAGAAGAGATCTCTCGTCTAAGAGATCATAATAAAAAACTACTTCTTCAAATCAAGAAGGTGAAGGATAAAGCACAAGACAATCAACATCTAGAAGAGAAGAATCAAGATCTTCAGAAGAAACTAGTAGAAAATATCGAAGAGAATGGTCACCTTAGGAATCATAAACAAGATCTAATGGATTAGATTCAGAAGATTAAAGATGATAACAAATCAAAAGAAGAAATGACCAGGAACATTAAAAATGATAAATATTTGTTGGAAAACATGTTAGATCAAATTCAAAAGAGGACATCCAAGCCCTCGAACTCAAAATTCCAAATTGAAGAAAAATAAGCAAATACAAATCTAGTCATCGTTAAGTTAAAAAAGAAGCCAATCTAGTAAAAAAACAAACAACAAGAACTCCTTATTGACACCTAAATTATAAAAATCATTTCGACCAATGACGGGGTCAAAATGAACATAAACAGAGGAGTTATGATTTCAAAAAAGAAAGAACACAAAATCAACAAACTAAGCAGAAAAGAAGAAGTTCTATCCAACAAAGCAATCAACAAACAACTCCAATAAAGATAGATCTCGGATGTACTACTTCACGAACGATGCAACATTTTTTCCTGGGAATTCGAAACTCATATTGTCTGGTTTTGTCAAGTGTCACAGTTCTAACACAAAAGATTCGGAGATGACATTACAAGCAAGGAATCAAACATAAGTCTTGTCTTCAATAAGCTTTGAGGACAAAGTTTTCCTTGAGGGGAAGGAAATGTAACGAATAATTAATAACACATAAATATTAGTAATAATTAAAAAGACTAATAATTAATATTAAATGTAATGAGAGAGCGCGTCCCCTCAATAGTCAATGCCCAATATATTATAAAAAGCAGGCCAACATTTGTATATTCATCATCCTTTATATTATCAACTATATATTTGGTTATTTGACCATTATGGATCCTTTGTATTATTTACATTGTTTATTTTAGTATTTTGTGGGTGAAAACATGAAGTTGGGAAACAATTTTGGCTTGTTTTTGACAAACAAAACTGCTAAATTTTATGTTTTTTAAATTCGACCTCTTCAAACCCATATCTCCCTTACGAATTTCAACTTGAAGTAAACACAAATGTTTTAGAGAATTGAATTAGCTTTCTACTTGTATTTTTTTTAATTTTCTTTATGGATATATCGTGGGACAAATTTGGTGCACACCAATGACATAGACTTGAAAAGTTTAGGTATGGATAATGAGTGACCTGTGTGGATGTCGGTTTTTTGATAGATGGTTATTCATTTTAGGGAAAAACATTGTATGCTCATAATCTACACACACTACACTTGTGCATGGACTATATTTTGAATTTTTTAAGACATGGTAACTATTTTCTATTATTTATCGAAACAACATATGTTCAAAAAATGGTGCATTATCGAAACACGTTGGTGAGCTTCCATTTTATTTTTAGTGTGACTCTTATTGGAAAAACTAAAAGTACCCTTTTGAAGAGGACGAGCCAATTATGATCTCTATGAAATTTCAAATTTGTTGGTGTTGTCTTTGTTATGATATTGAATTTTCATTTATGGTGATTTTTAGAGTAATAACATTATTAAGGGATAAGGTTTAGAAAAAAATATATTAATAAATAGAAATTCAAATCGAAATGAAACAATTATTATATCATTGGAAACTAGATTCAAAGATGAATCCATTGCTACCAAGTCCGACAAATAATACTTAAAATTTGCAGGGGTTTAGGCTTGCTAAAGTTGTAGGTTCCAGAAAGATGCTAGATATTTTCGCAGGCTTTGTTGACCATAAACTCTCGACCAAAAAATACCTTCCAAACTCTCGACCGAGAGTTTAGTTCAAACTCTCGTCTCGAGAGTTTTTTTGAAAATATAGTGCAGTTATTGGTTTAAACTCTCGGCTGAGAGTTTGAGGTTGACTTTTTTCCCCTGTTCATCCGTGCGCCCTCTTATATCATGTCATCACGTGTGAAGGGATTCACAATTATTATTGTATTTTCTATACTTCCATCCCATGATTCATTCTCCAAAAAATGAACATCATAGGTGATTATAACCTTCCTCGTGATGGGGTCATACAATTTGTATGCTTTTGTATCTTCCGAATAACCAACAAATATACTTTTATGTACCTTGTTATCTAATTTCTTTCTCAGCTCATCTGGAATATGAGCATATGTGACACAACCAAAAGCATTTAACTGAGAAACACCATGTTATACCTGTCCAAGCTTCTTGAGGAACTTTGTTCTTCACACTCTTCGTTGGACACTTGTTCATGATGTATATGGCATTTGTTACTTCCTCATCCCAAAATGCATTTGAATTTTTTTTTATGCCATCATGCTACGTGCCATTTCCATAATTGTTTAGTTCCTCCTCTCTGCGACACCATTTTTTTGAGGTGTATACCGCGCAGTAAATTGCTTTTGTATGCCATGAGTTTTACAAAAACAATTAGAAAATCATTTGATATGTATTCACCACATATGTTTATCCTTATGACTTTGATGAAATAGCCACTTTGCTTCTCTACAATTTCCTTTAACTACTGAAAGTATCCAAATGCAACATATTTAGGTTTCAAGAAATAAATCCAAGTTTTCCTTGTGAAATCATCAATAAATGTGAGAAAGTAATTGCATCCTCCTAAATATTTTATTTGCATTGGGACACAGATATCTAAATGCAATATTTAAAGTGGTGCACATGATCTAATTGGCTTTCCAATTGGGAATGACTTCCTATGTTGTTTTTCAAAAATACAGCCTTCACAAACTATTTCAGGTTTCTCAAACAATGGAAAACCCTTCACCATATTCTTCATATGCAGTGGATTCATCCCACCAAAATTTAAATGTCCAAACCTAAAATGCCACGGCGAGGACTTATGAGGGAGATCTTGTAACATGTGTCGAGTATTTGTCGAGTTTGTCGAGTAACAAAATAATACAAAGTAAACAAAAAAGAATAATACAAAGTAAAAAGTAATAAATATTAATATGTTGGCCATAAACAAAAAAGAATAATACAAAGTAAAAAAGTAAATATGAAACTTAAACTAGAGACTTTAGAGCTTAGGATTAGGTGGTAGATATTATGTCAGCCATAAACAAAAAAGAATAATACAAAGTAAAAAGTAAATATGAGACTTAAACTAGAGACTTTACTTTTTACTTTTAATACACAATAAAAAGTAAATATGAGACTTTAGAGTGTTTGTCTAGTAACAAAATAATACAAAGTAAACAAAAAATAATAATACAAAGTAAGAAGTAATAAATATTATGTCGGCCATAAACAAAAAAGAATAATACAAAGTAAAAAGTAAATATGAGACTTAAACTAGAGACTTTAGAGCTTAAGATTAGGTGGCTCAGGTATTGCATTCAAGGAGCTATTCAAGGAGAGGTTTGCACCTCGGGAGATTTGATCCCTCTTGGCGCTTGATAGAGCATAGGATTTGGATCTAGGTTGGTTTATTTCATATCAGGCCTTATTCTTAAGAGAAACAAGCTATTTCCTATCAACTGAACCTTAACAATGAGTTTTTGATTTGAGTATTTGTCCAAGATCACACAATGATTGTCTTCCATATAGATTCTATAGCGTTTCTGCAATAGCTATCCAATGTTCATTAAGTTATGCTTTAGACATGTGACATAATATACATCAAGAATAATTTTCTACTCCCCCTTTTGGTTAGAATGTCACCAGCGCCTTTACCCAAAAAAATGACTTGGATATTGTTACCAAGTGTGACGTCAATTTGTACTGATTCATTCAAACTAGGAAACATATTTGAATTTCCTGTCATATGATTATTGCAGCTTGAATCTAAATAACATATGTCACATGGAATTTCTTGGAAAACATTACATTCAAGTGGGAAAGTGCATGCCATAAAAATTGTGCTAGTGGACTTGTGCTAATGTTTCTTGACTGGTTTTGACCTTGCTTTTTTTGGTCGTGTTGTTTCCTGCATTCATATGCATAATGCCCAAATTTCTCGCAATAATGACATTGTATTTGTGATTTACCAAAACTTTGGCCACTTGGCTGATTAAAATTCTAATTTTGACTTCTACCAACAACATTTGCAAGACTATTTTTGCGTCCTCCTCCAAAAAAAGTTCTTCCTCTGCCTCTATTATTAGATATCCCCATTCCTCTTCAATAGCTTATAGATGACTGTGCTACAAATGCATTTTATAGTGGTGTATTTGATCTATTTAATTTGTTTTCATGATTGATGAGAATGGCATGCAACATCAACACTAAATTGGCTCAGATCTTTCATTTCCTCCAAAGTCACAACTAGAGATTCGAATTTTGGGGAAAGACTCATAAGTACCTTCTCAACAACCTTTGTATCATCTATAGTTTCTCCATGATATTTAATTTGATTGATCGGGACAACAACATGAGTATAAAAATATCCTAGTGAATTTGAATCTTTCATTGACAAATTTTCAAAATCTCCTCTAAGAATCTATAATTTAGGAGTCATTACTTTGTCCATACCTTCGTAATAATTTTTCAATGTATCCAATGTCTCCTTGGCTTGATTTGGTGCTGCTACTCTTGGAAGTATGCTCTCATACATTTCTTAATTTATGTAAAACAAGGCTTTTCCATCTTTTTTTTCTCTATTCCTTCAAAGCATCCTTCATAACTTGGGTGAAAGAAATGTATGCTTCCTGATCCATTGGTTCCACATATCCATTTTCCACTATCTCCCACACGTATTGAGACGAAAACAAAGCCTGCACGATAAAAGACAAATATTCATAATGTTCTCATGTAAAAAGAAGGTTTTGCAGACTTGTTAGTGATGCACTATAGGTGGAAACCAATTTTTTTAATTTTCCAAAGTCACCTCTTAAAAAAGAGCTAGTGCTTCTCTCAGAATCGCGCAGTCAGAGCTTCGACACACCCGACAAACATTAAAAGGAGTAACTATTTACTGCGAAATTTTAGTGGGACATTTAAGGGCATTGTTCACCGCACGGAGATACTAGATAGTCATGTCACATAACATAAAGACAGTCTTTCTATTACTATGCGATATCATATATTTCTCAGATATGAATTTTCGGCACAGGAAAAAGTAAATCTTTCAATTAAGACTTTTCCACACATTAAAACAAATAAAATTCACATAAAGTTTCTTTTCGTAAAAATAAAATGTCAATGGAATTCACACGAATGACTATAAAGAAATACGCGACATGAGATATTCTTTCCTTGAACACAAGTAAATATATATTACTAGAATACAGAGAACAGGGACACGCATTCAGGATTGTGCAGGTTCTTCACTTTTACATAGAGCTTGGATCTCAACAATTTGTGGATCCAATTGTGTAGAGTATACTCTAGATTAATTTTATGGGTGTGATTTCAAATTTGAAATAAAATATCTATATAAAAGAATAATTTGTAATTGAATGATGAATAACTAGTAAGTAACTGATACATGAATAATTGGTAATGAAAGATGAAAGATAGACAAGTAACCTCTAACATATAATACACTAAACTCTTTAGAGACACGAAGTGCCTCCAAGAGTCTTATCAAACGGGTCGGTACAGAAAGTAGACAACTTTGATTACCGATTTCAAGTTGAATTATACGAAATCGATCATACAAAATATAAAATGTTGAAGGCGTCCAACTTATTGAGATGCAGCGCCTATTTCCACTGAAAGTGAAGCTGTGGAAGGCGATTATGAAGAAGATAGTCGTAACTTTCTTTCATCAGAGACTGCCTTCGCAAATCTGCCCAATCATTTCGATGATACCAACATCCCAAGCAATTAATATATACAAAGCTATCATAAATCTTTCAAAATGTTATTCATTGTCGTTACCTGAATTAATTGAAATCGATGTGTTTACCTTGTCAATGCTTCTCGGTTGGTGCCTTCGCCTGTGACTTGCTCAAAGATGCCGGTCTCGATATTCACTCTTGAAACAGGATCGTCCAAAAGATTTATCCCAATCTCTACCAGGTCTTCCAGATTCTCCTTAGTTGAGAGATCGGTTGAGCTTGTATGTCCCGTCAATTCAATCTGATCCAAACTATGCAATTTGTTAAAGGTATGCAAACAGAATCTGCGATTATATAATGTTTCAATCTCTAAACAACTACACACGGCGAAATAATTTATACAGGGAAGAAACAAAAGGACCCGGATTCTTAGATAGTTTTTCTCGGACTTAAAGGCTTTAAACAATCCCAAAGCGTGAATGTCCACCATATCTGCACTTGATTGCATAAACATGTCAGTTATGGGCACTTTACCACCATTGCATAACCATCCAAGCAGGCCCCATTTTGCAACGTCAGTGGCATTGTAACCGGCCGTTTTCTGTCCAGTTCCAAGAGAAAGCAGCAGAAATTTGCTATTATCCTATTTAAACACACAGAGCTTGATCACTTTAGTTACCTCTTTCAAAGGTCAATGATAATGCTTATTTGGCTGTTTAAGTCGGACTTAGAAACAAACAGGTTTATAAATCACCCGAGCTTTCGACGTTGGCAATAAGAAATCTGGATTGCCTATAACAGCTTGTTTCATCACTTGGTTCATTGCAAGTAACGTCTGTAACACATTTTACAGAACACCAAATTACAAACCGTCTAGGAAATCAATATTTTGATTTAAATCATAGTTACACTATTCATAGGAAATCAATATTTTGATTTAAATCATAGTTACACTATTCATAGAGGGAAAAATATATACTAGATTGTTAGCGGCAACACCCCCGTGTCTACGAGGTTGAAGCTTTTCGTATTGCCTGCGGAATCCTTAGTTTGGAAGTAGTAAGCAGGAAGATACGTTGGAGCTGCTGGAGTTCCAATGCAGACATCGGTCAACAATGCATCTGTTAACTCATTTTGTTTTGCCTGGAAAAGAGTTTGGTATTGATTTTTAATTCAGGTTGCATACTCTGCATTCAATTTATATCACCCGAATACAAGTATAATTAAACAATGCATTCAATTTATAACGAGGATAATTAAATAATGCATTCAATTTTTAACAACCACAAAACTATAAATAAAAATTAATATATTATAAAATCTTCTATTTTTTCAACCGAATTATAAAATCTTCTATTTATATTGCATCACGATATTAAATAGAATTTAATATATTATAAAATCTTAAATTAGTATATGTCGTATATGTCATATGAAATTTAACAAAATAAAAAATATATAAAATTGGCAAAATTAATTAAATAAATAATGTATCTAGTTTATAACAAAGTTTTAAAAAGTTGCTAAAAACTATTAAATCTCAGTTTAATAATTTTTATTATAATGCACTCCTTCTTAAGGTTCTAACTTGTTAAAATTATAGTTAGCTAAAAAAATTTACCACCTTCACCACCACCACCTATAATCAACAAATATAAAATTAAATAGTGTATTGAATTTTTAACTCCCACAAAATTATAAACAAAAATTAATATATTATAAAATCTTGAATTATTATATATATTATAAAATTTAACAAAATAAAAAATATATAAAATTCACAAAATTAAACATAATTAATTTATAAAATAAATAATAATAATCATATATATTTACAATATACAAATCAAAAACATAATTTACATAATACAAATATAAAACATTTATGTTTTGAAATTTTGTCATCTAAAAAATGATTTCGGTTATACTTAATCTTTTAATTCTAATAACCTAGGATAAAAATTCAAAATGGCTATGTTTTGTTTTTATTTTGAAAAAAATATTAAAATTTTTCACTCATGATATAATTCGAGGAATAGAATCATCTTCTTTACTAAACATTTACTCATATTATCTCATTTCTATAATTTACTCATATTATCTCACTTCTATAAATTTAATTTCTTTTATCTTATATAATCCCATGAATAGAATCATATTATTTGCTATCCAAAACCTACTTTTTTCTTACAAAATATTGGGAGGAAACTTTAGCTTCATCTTTCAGCCAATTAAATTTCACCCATGTCTACATGAAACAAAATAAGAAAGCAACTAATTATTGAAAAAAACTTTAAAAATGGAAGCTAGAAAGTACATGACTATTAGTGAAAGAAATGGTTTACACGAACTCTAGACTATTGGATAGGCTAACTACTTGTTTATTTTGTGAATATACCTATTTTTTGGTAAAATTATGGAAACTTTAAAAAACCTAAAAATTTTAAAACTCTGGAGAAGCACCTGTTCAATGTATTCTCCTAATTTCATCTTCTTTACTAAACATTTACACATATTATCCCACTTTATAAATTCAATTTCTTTTATCTGGTGGTATAACTGGAGGAATAGAATCATATTATTTACTAAACATTTTTTGTTTTAATTTTAAAAAAATATTAAAATCTCTTTTACTCATTTGGTATAACTCAAGGAATAGAATCATCTTCTTTATTAAACATTTACTCATATTATTTCACTTCTATAAATTCAATTTCTTTTATCCTGTATAACTGGAGAAGCACCGAATCGTAGTCATCTCAGCTGCTGCAGTGAAGCTTCAGGGAAAAAAACTTTTTGCCAGATGCTGTCCAGGCTGCTATAGCCTATAGCCTATAGCCTTTGCACAAGTAGATGAAAAACAAAGAGAAGGAAAAATTAAAAGAATCTAAGCTGGCCTCTAAAGGCAGCATTTTGACTTGTAAGAAGATGATCAGCAATGTCATGACAATGTGTAAAGCATAATAATGTTAATAATGGGAATATGTATGGTGGTAAATTTCAGTGAATATAAGATTGGTTCAATGAACGAAGAATGGTGTAAACAATTAAAAAGCTATTTAAAGTATTGACTTTGAATTTGTGTAATTGTATCTGTGGAATGTATTTTCCCTTTTCCATATGAATAATATATGAATAAGAAGAATGATTTTTTCTGTGAAAAAAAACATTCTAGAAATAAAATCATATTATTTGCTAAACATTTACTCATTTCTATAAATTCAATTTCTTTTATCTCATATTTTTCTCATAATATAATATTTATAATCTTTTTTTATCACAGCAGTAAAACTAGGTATGGCTTAGGAAAAAATCCAAGAAGAACGAATGCGAATAGGTTATATCTTCATGCAAAGGAATGTTCATGTACTTTTAATGAGAGAGTTCCACTTGATTCTCTTTGACCATCGATCCAATGGTTTAGCAATAAGTATTAAATAAAATTTAAAGATATTAAAATAAAAATAAAATAATTTCTTTCTTTAACTCCCATCCTTTGTCTTTCTTCTTTCATACATTTATATTATTATTCAATTTACAAATATTCATACATGTATATTATGCTAGGATACTGAAAAAAAAAATACATATATATAATTAATGGATCAAACCTGGTTAGTACAGAAACATTACCGTAAAAGTGGAGAAGACCGCAGGTTGCTGTATCTTGATGTCGTATGTGGGAATCACTACATTGGTTAGGGTTTGGTGTGATCTCGTATCGCCCAAATACTTTTTCAGGGTTTGGTGTGATCTCGTATCGCCCAAATACTTTTTCAAGATCCTGTGCAGGTAATCCCCAGAATATTTGGGGCCATTCAGAATCTTGAATGCGGATTGCAAGCAGCCTCTGCAGTAATTCATTTTTTATTGTTTCAATTTTGATGTTGATTAAAGAAGAGAAGAAACATAAAGAACGACTATTGATGTTGTTTGTAACAGAAAAATACAAGAAAACAATTTATTTTACGAACAATATGTGCAGAATTGTCCAAATAAAACTTGGTAATATCCTTCGCAGCAAACAGTGGACGATTCTTCTCATTTGGGGCGGCTAACATGGCAGTGATCAATCCTCCCGTGCTCGTTCCAGCAATTACGTCGAAATAATCAGCTATACTCGCGTTTGGACCGTCCAATTCCTGTTACAAACCATATAACTCAATTTGACGAAGATGAATAAAGATAAAAACATTATAAGCTTTTAATGTGGAGCAGATTAAAATCAATAACTGGAGCTTTTCCTCGAGGAATTCAAGAATAGTTGCAGGGATAATCCCACGAACCCCTCCGCCGTCAATACTGAGAATTGTAATCATATTGCCATCTGTTGGTGACGGACAGCTGCAAATAGTATGATCCATGGTCTATACCCAACTTACGCCTTCAGCTTCAAATTAATTTAGACTCAGAAAACAGTGGATATAGTGATATATCGATTGAATGAATGAACTGGAATGTAGCTTACGTACGCTATATTTGAGCGGAGAGGTCGAATATTAATAAATATAATTAACTTATCTATTTGAAGTGGACAATTTTGGAATATGCGTGGAAGTTGAAGCTGGGCATTTTCATTTATCTTTGTGAGAGTTGCTCGTTTGTAAGTATCTTTGTGGCGTCCACGATGTGTTATTTTCATTTCGTGTGCATCCACATTATAAATAAGAAAAGAAAACCAAAAAACGCTCGCCAGCAAAACCCTGTCGTTTTCATGGAGGAAAAACAAACTTCAAAGGCGGTCTCCCAAGATCCGTGTAAGACTCAATCTCGGCTCTAAACTCGCGGGATTATGTAATATTTAAATGTTTGAATAAGTATATATTGTTTTGTCCCAGAGCTTCCGTGACTGGTAACTTTGAATAAATTGTAAACAATACGTGTTAGCTTAATGTTTAATATTA
Source organism: Larix kaempferi (assembly GCA_027924585.1). Classification (NCBI taxonomy): domain Eukaryota; kingdom Viridiplantae; phylum Streptophyta; class Pinopsida; order Pinales; family Pinaceae; genus Larix; species Larix kaempferi. The sequence continues at coordinate 10,979,176 of BSBM01000376.1, forward strand.
AAATTAGATACTTGGGATACCCTACCTCCCGCCCAGTGGATGTTGACCTCAGCGCCATGAATGGCTACTCTGCAATTATGATAACTCCTGCCACGATTTTGGTTTTAGAATATTCACGTGGATCAAACAGTTAACTACACTGCTGCCGTCGCCAAAGAAAATGTCATTAAAATATTAGCAACTTGCTGATATTTATTTCTATTTGTAGTTGTCCCAAAGTTCATTGTTGCTGATATTTATTTATGTTTGTAGTTGTCCCTAAGTTCATTTATGCAGATCTGGCTGATGGATCAATTTTATTGATTTATAATTCACAAATAACTTAGACTGAGCTGTCTATTAGGGCGGTTCTCCTTCTTCGCCCTCATCAACATTATTAGAAATGCTTGGTCATGTTGCTCCAACTTAACCGGAATTTAATTGATGGTTTGTTTCTAGAACTGGGTTAATAAACAACAAAATAAAATAATTTTGTTTTAAAGCTATTTATATTACATTATAATTCAAAAAGAGACTAAACCATACATATTATCCTTCCTAGTGCATAGTCTCAACACCCTTACACAAGGTTGGGCAGAGTGCATAGTTTCAACACCTTTACACAAGATTGGCCAGAATAGAGCAAGGATAATTTTAGGGGCGAAATTTAGCCCATGGGTTAATTTTCTATGTTTTTTTCCAAAAAAAGATACCAAATTATTATATAAATTATATAAAATCCTTACAAATTGAAATAATTTTAGAACATATTGCCAAATATTTGATATTTGACATTTTAAGAATTGATAAGATTCACCCCCAAAGAATCTTGACAATTAAACAACTTTAAGTTTAAAACAAAACATACTTTCTATCACTCTAGCAATCATATACCACTAAAAAACCAAAACAACTGCTTATCAATAAACCATTACACAACCAAAATTAACAATGCAATAATTTCAGACCTCACCTGAGATAGTAACAACATGCACTTGAGAGTCTTTGGTTGGGTAGAATGCTCCTTATCCGAAGCGTGAGGCGTAAAGACTCGATGGATGGAGACCTTAGCTAGCGTAGCATAAAGACTGGACCGATGGAGACCTTAGCTAGCCTATTAATATGATGAGCCAATTCTTTGATAACACTCATGATTACATTTAGGGTGGCATTAATCTTCACTAACGAGTTCCCGTTCCATGGTTTGTGTTCCTTCCAGCCATCCTCCCTCATAGCCCCATGCCTGTCCATCAATGCTTTGCCCCAAAACATCTTCATCTTCCAATATTTGGTTGTTATGGTCAAGGTCGACCAAGCATTAGGTGTTAGGATGTTTTCTATATGTACAAAGGAAATGCTCTTCAATTGACACTGATGGGTGTGTGAGTTTATACCTATTAATGGATTAGAGATAGATAAACCTACTGTAGGACCAAATGTGGAATGGGAGAGAGACATAATAACCAAGAAGTTCCAATATTTATTACAATGTTTACATAATTTTTTTATAGAAAATTATATACTTTATTTTTTTCTTTCTAAATATTAATTTTTATTAATATTATAATAATTAATATGATATTTTAAACCTAAATAATTATATTAATGTGTGGCCTATTGGTGTATTAATGGTGCATTAATATTAATAAGATTAATAATATTATTTTAATCATAATATTAATTATTATGATATGGATTTCTAGTTAGTATTAATAATATCATAATTATTATCATATTTTAAACCTAATAAAAACACTAAAAAATGTTAGTTCATAAACACACTAAAAAGTTTACAGCCATAAAAGAGGTTAGTTTAAAAGTATTAGGGATCAAAATTGCAATCCTCATTTCCCATCAAGAGCTCTTTAGCCGTTATTGAAGGGCATAAAGTTATCTTCTCTGCAAAGAAAAGTTAAAGATTATGTGTAATTATAATAGCATAATCTAAGTAGATATAATAAAAAGCTCATTGTTAAAATGTAATTACTGATTCTTCAATATTACCTTCACCATTACTGCTCAAAAGTATTCTTTTAATAACTGAAAATTGAATTTGGGGATACAACTCAACATCTCTTCTCTCATAATAAATCTTAAAATAATCCTAATTTGTTTTCAATTGCACATTTTTTTCTTGATATGCAATTATAATAAGAACGTAAATAAATCCCAATAAATATTCACAAAGTGAAGTGAGTGGCTAGTTATTATCAACTCATCCACTTGTGCTCAACTTGTAAGAATAATTGTTCATATGTGATCGCTCATTCTTTTCTACTACCTTTATAGTTGGCTCTCCTTTCAAAACTATTATTCTTGAATTTGCTTGGATTAGAATTCCGATGTTGCATTGTCTAACGTTTATAATTGGATTTGAAATCTAAGTTTATAATTGGATTCCTTTTACATTTTTCATGTATTTTAATAATTCATAACCATTTATTTAATTCATGAAAATGTAAATTGAACAATTAATGAATATGAATATGTAACCTACTGAATAAATAAACAAAGATTTATTTCAAGATCAGTGTACTTCCAACTATGATCTGAAATTTATGAGTATTATATTATGGGAATCATTTTAGCAAAATAGCTCACAACAAAGATTTATTTCGAGATCAGTGTGCTTCCCGCTATGATTTGAATTCTATGAGTCTTATATTATGGGAATCATTTTAGCAAAACAGTTTACAAACATTAAGGATCCTAAAGGATGATTTTCAGATATTGGGCCAGCATTACAAAATAAATTCTGGTGCATACTTTTTAAATTGATTTCAATAAAATTAAAAAATAAATAAAAATTTAAGTATTCTTCGGATTTAGATTTCAATAAATTAAAAAAAAGAAATTAAGTTTTTATTGGTATATGGACTCCTATTGATTTCAATAAAATTAAAAAATAAATAAAAATTTAAGTATTCTTCTGATTTAGATTTCAATAAAATTAAAAAAAAAATTAAGTTTTTATTGGTATATGGACTCCTGTGGGACCGAAAGAATCCTAATCTACACAGCTATTAAAAATATCATAAATTTAATTTAGCCTTTTGGCATCCTTTGTCCAGGCTCGCTCCTTTGTCCAAGCTTAGAAGAGACTTACAGCCAAAGATCTGAAGGTTTGCTGCAATTTGTGGCCAAAGGGCAGGATCAATGCTAACCCTTTTAACAATTGCTTTTAATAAGAATATAACATCTTCTTTGAGTGTATCAACTCTGCATTAATGGTAGCGTTGATGTTCTATGGTAGCTTGGTAGCTGCGTGAGTGCAAAGATACTTTCGGATTTATTCTCCTAAATCGAAAGAAGAAGAATTAGAACCTTCAATTGCCTTATTAATAATTAATAAGATCACATTGTTCACATTTAACCAGAGGTATTTGGTTCGAACCAAAGGAATTATAGAGAATTCTCACCTGACATTGACATTTAACATAAGGAATTTGTAAAAATATTTCCAAATAAGAAAATTATGAAACAAAATTGTATATAACAATTTTGCCATTAAATGTTGAATGTGACCGTTGGCATTGATAAACCTGGAGTGTTCTGTTATTATTCTGAACTCTTGTCGAGAAACGAAACCCTCCTGATCGGACGTTGTGTGGCATTTGCATTTATGAGCGTCGTTAGCAGATCTACAGAGGCTTAAATCGGCCTGTTCGTAATCTATAGATCCATATTGGAATCTTCTCAAATACTGGTATGAAGCGAAATCTTCACATTTTCTTCCATTTCTGAGCTTCTGAATACACCGTGACTGTGGAGGACAGAGCGGCAACTGTGGAAGACAAAGCCACAATTGAAGAAACCACTACAGCTGTGGAGGAAAAAACCATAATTGAAAAGCCATATGATACAAGAGCTCCCTGATTTACCTTCCAGCAGCTTTGCACAAATCCATTGAGTGAAGAAGATAAAATGGCTGGGGAAAATTCATTTTCCCTGTGTGGAGAAAGTTAGATAATAATGACTCATTAGGGATTCCTAGAGTTTAGGGATTAGGTGGGGTAGCTGGAGGAAGTTGAGATATTTTCTCAACTTCTCCCACAAGAAGTGGAATTAGTTGGATTTCACTCCAACTATTTATGTAAGTGTTGTTTCTCTGTTTATATGTGAGCAATATATAAAGTGTTTTCTGTTTCAAGCTTAATTCTTCCAATTCTCAAGTTGGTATCAGAGCTAGGTTAGCAATTCCTGAGTTCTGTGTGGAGGGGATCGTTTGTTTATATTTTCAGAGCAGTGAGATTGCTGGAGTTACACCTTTGCTCAAATGCTCGCTGCCATAAGAGGAGGCATGGAGACGCCATTGTTGGCGGTAACACTACTGCCCTGCAAGCCATCGCCAGGGATCTGTTCAGTTAGAGGAAGGAATAGGAACGCTGCCAAAAGAAGGAATGCTGCCATATTTGCCAGAGGAAGGAAAACTGTCATTTGCAGAGGTATTCATTTTTTATTTAAATCTGTGTTGATATGGAAAACATTGCATTGGAAAAATTTAATGGTTTTAATTTCCATACTTGGAAAGTAAAAGTACAACTTCAAATGATGCATAAGAACTTATGGGGAATAGTAAAAGGAACAGAGAAAGCACCTACAGATGCCAAGCAATTAATTGAATGGGAGAAAAGAGAGGATAGAGCCAAGTCCATTATTGGATTGTCTCTTGCAGATTCTCAACTACATCTAATAGATTTAAAAAAATCTTCTGAAGAAATGTGGGTACAATTGAGTACAATATTTGGGGAAAAGGCTGTAAATGCCAAGTTTTCATTAAAGTTACAGCTATTCAAGTTAAAAATGCATGATGAAGACTCACTGTCTTCTCACATAAATGATCTAAAGTCTTTATTAGCACAGTTGGCAGATATTAATTGTAAAGTCGATGACGATGATGCAAAAGCAATCTTGCTAAATAGTTTGTCTCTAAAATATGACAATGCTATTTTTACTCTAACACAAATGCCCTCTCGAACTCTGGAAGACATGATTTCAGCACTCTTAGCAGAAGAAAAGAGGATGAAGGAAGGTGACTTGGAAGTCAGTTCAAATTCTGAAATTGCACTATACTCCAAGGGAAGAACAAATAAAAACATTGAATGCTTCTACTATCGAAGACGTGGACATACAGCACTGAATTGCAAAACTCGTGCTAGTGATCTTTTAAATGGCAAACTGAAAGAATCAACTAACATAGCTGAGGACTCACTAGGTGCTATGCAAGAATACTCATCCAGTGATGATGAACCTCTCAAGCTATTCTAGAATAGAGTTATTGTTTATGTATGTTAGAAATATATTGTAAAAAATTTCGATTCTTGTTGTATTTCGGTGCTCCAAGATCATCAGTTTCGTGTTATCTTTGTATTGTTGAGTGAAGAAAGGTCACATTGTAAGATTGATTACTGAATTTTTTTAGTATCATGGTTATTTTTCGGGGTAGTCATGAATATTTGATCTTACAAATGCTTCAAAGATGGTCGGAAGCAGTTTTATTTATGCTGGATGAATTGGTTGCTCGAAGTTGTGGAGAAAGAGCATAATCTGGAAGATTTCAGAGTGGGTGAGAGTGCTGATGAAGACCAGATCAGACAGAAATCTATGTTGTTATTTGAGAATTATAATATATGGTTTATTTGTAATGTATTCATTAAAAGGTGCAGTTAGATAATAATGACTCATTAGGGATTCCTAGAGTTTAAGGATTAAGTGGGGGGTAGCTGGAGGAAGTTGAGATATTTTCTCAACTTCTCCCACAAGAAGTGGAATTAGTTGAATCTCACTCCAACTATTTATGTAAGTGTTGTTTCTCTGTTTATATGTGAGCAATATACAAACTGTTTTCTATTTCAAGCTTAATTCTTCCAATTCTCAAGTGAGAAAAAATAACCCAGAGACGTTTTTAGCTGTTGGTTAGTACATGGAGCAAGGATTTGTGCTGGAGTAGGCAATCGGCGAAGACAATCGGGCAGAACAGAGCGTTAGATATAACTGTGAAATCGAAACGTACATTGATGGATTCTAATAATGACAATGGCACATCCGTGATTGACAGCATGGATTCATTGAAACGCCCAATCATGGATCCATTGAAACGCCCAGCCAGCTGTAATAACCCTATTTTAAAAAAAATCATTACTGACGATTGAAATTAAACATATTCGGTAAAGTTTTAAATCTGGCCATTCATTTTTTTAAAAATGAAAAATCGACTAACCCCGCCCCACCCTAAAGTCCCACCCTAAAGTTAAAATAAGACACCTTATGGTGCAACAAAAATCTATCCAGTAAATTTTTGATTAAGAAAACTGTTTCTCACTGAAGCTGATACGAGGGTGTGTACTGCACCACCACAACAAAAGTTACGAATTAATTATTGAAACATTCACGGACTTTTTCAAAATTCTAATTCAATTTAAATTGTGCAAAATTCTTGCATCCATAATACAGTTAACCATCAAAAGACGACCGACCAAACCGACCATCAAATAGTTAGTTAAAAAAAATGAAATTTTCTCCCGACTGTAAAGCAATTGGTTGTCACAATATGGATCATCAACATGTCATGCCGAGAACTCGAAGATTAATTTGCAGAATCAACCAAAAGAGTGTGCATTTTGAGCATCGATGGAGGTGGAATGAGAGGGATTCTCGCCTGCTGTTATCTCTTATATCTCCCAAGAGACGTTGGAATTCATTATAGAAAAGGGGAAACAATTGTTCCAGTTGCAGTCATCAAGTATTGGGTTGTTGGGTAAGTTAATCCTCAGGATCAAGGTAGCTGCTACATCAAAATACTCGACCAAGAGCCTCAAAATACTTGAGCAACTTTCTTTCACGGCAGCCTGTCCGGCTCCACAGCAGACCTTAGGAGTACTTCCATTGTCACAAGAGAAACTTAGTTCAGAAGGATGTCTACAATTGGGGGATGCCAATTCAGAGTTTGCTTGCCATGTCTTTTTCTTGAGGGGTTCAAGAGAAACTCCCAAATAATTTCTAACAAATACAACATTCTAATATTATCAGCAAGCAGGGTTTGCACATAATTTTAATTCAATCTTTTAAGGTGGAAATGAAAGCAAAAGACCTAAGAAGGTACCAGAAAATGCCAGCAGGCTCCTGTATTGCAAGCTCCAATCTATCAGGATTAGGATCAGTCGGGTCCTCAGATTTCACATGTATCCCAGTCCCAACATTCAGACATGCAACCTTTGGTTGAATTGGGCTACCAGGATTTCCAGTCTTATGTTCATTCAAGTGCGGAATTATTTGGAAGGATAAGAAGCTGCACTGGGGTTTCACCTTTTTCTATTCTTTGCATATCTCATTTTTCTTTATTTTTATCGACCTATATATTATATTATATTAATTTAAATCATTTTTTTATTTTTATAAACCTATATATTATATTATATTAATTTAATGTTCATTGTATAAAAATGATTCACAATATGAATTTTTTCAATGAGAAAAACAAATTATTTATTCAAACTTAGAATTAAAAAATCTCTCGAAATGGAATGCTCAAGTGACTGAGGCACATTTCAAAAAGACGATGAGGTTTCCTATATTGAAAGGAGGCAGGGGAAGCAGGGGAAGCATTCATATTCAAACCCAGCAGAAATTCACGGCATACACAACACATATTTTTACAGCCGCATACCAATTTATCAGAACTCTGTTTTTACTATTATCTGTCTCACGGATTCATCAAAAGCAATGTATACAGACAGAGATTTTTTGGAAACCTCTGGAGCACAGCTCAACAGAACGAACGATCCAGAAAGTTCTCGACTTCTTCAAAATATAAAACCAAAAAATAGCAGTTTATCTACCGCATTAAACTCAAGTTATGAGGTGGAGTCTGATACAACAATCGCATTCAATGCGGTGGTTGAAATTACATGACGTGTCACAACATTCTCCCCTTTAATTTCAACCATCTACACATTTACAGCATAATTAGCATCACAGATGCCCAGACTTTGTCTTTGAAATTCAAAAATATCTTTTCCTAGTGCCTTAGTGAAAATGTCAGCGAGTTGTTCCTTTGAATTGCAAAAACAGAGTTTAATTTCTTTATCATTTACCAATTCTCTAATGTAATGATACCGCGTGTCAATATGCTTGGTTCTCTTGTGGAATACATGGTTCTTTGACAACGCGATAGCTGACTTATTATCATAGAAGATAGTTGTTGGCGCTCCTTGTTCATGCAAAAGATCGAACAAAACTCTTCTCATCCAGATGGCCTGACATGCTGCTGACGTGGCAGCAACATACTCTGCTTCTGCTGAAGAAATAGTGACTATAGGTTGTTTCTTTGATGTCCATGAGACAACTCCTGATCCAAAAAAGAATGCATATCCAGATGTACTTTTTCTATCATCAACATTTCCAGCAAAATCACTATCTGTGTACCCTGTCAAATGGAAATCTGAACCTGTTGAATATAAAATTCCACAATTCACTGTGCCTGCAACATATCTCAAAATTCTTTTACCTGCGAGCCAATGAGTACTCTTCGGAGACTCCATGAATCTTGAGATTAGACTCACAGCATACATGATGTCTGGTCTAGTAGCGGTTAGATACATTAAGCTGCCAACTAGCCTTTTATATAGCCTAGGATTTACTTGACCTCCAACATCTTGCTTGCTTAACTTAGTGCCTGTAGCTACCGGTGTTGAGACTGGCTTGCAATTTAACATTCTAAATCTTTTCAGTACATCGTTTGCATATTTGGATTGTGAGATAAAGATTCCACTTTCAGATTGCAAGACTTCAATTCCCAGAAAAAACTTCATTAGGCCAAGGTCAGTCATCTCAAACTCACTCCTCATTACTGTTTTGAATTCTTCTAACATCAAATTGCCAGTATAAATAATATCATCAACATAAATGCACACAATTAAGACCTCACCATGATGATTTTTCTTGGTGTACAGAGTAGGTTCATTGATACTCCTCCAAAAACCATTGCTTATGAGATAGGAATCAATTCTGCTGTACCAAGCTCGAGGAGCTTGCTTCAACCCATACAAAGCTTTCTTCAATTTATAAACCTTTTCTTCATGTCCACTTACCTCATAACCTGGAGGTTGTTTTACATATACCTCTTCTTCTAAAATTCCATTTAAAAACGCAGATTTTACATCCAACTGGTATACTTTCCAACTATTATGAGCTGCAATAGCTAAAACAGTTCTAATTGTATCTAATCTAGCAACAGGTGAAAAAGTTTCATTATAGTCTATTCCAGGTTGTTGAGCAAAACCTTGAGCAACAAGTCTTGCCTTGTGCTTCTCAACTTCACCATCTGCATTGAACTTTGTTTTATAAACCCATTTCACACCAATGCAGTCCTTTCCTTCAGGTAGATTCATTAATTCCCAAGTATCATTCCTTTCTATTGCATCTATCTCATCATTCATAGCATCCACCCAAACTTTATCTTTGATAGCATCCTCATAACTAACAGGTTGATATGTTAACAATGCGAAATTTGAATTTAAATCTAATTGGTCTTCATGCTGATCATATATCTCCATAAGACTTCTAGTCTTCCTTCCTTTAAATCTAGATCTTAGTGTAGCTAAAGTAGGATTAGATTCATTACTTACCTGCGAACTTGGAGTAGGTTGATTTCTTTGCGTTGAGACCTCTCCTTGTGCAAGACTTCTTGGTGTTCTGACTGCAGTGGATGCATTTGTTGTTGGTGTAATGGTAACAAGTGCTTGTACTAGTTGTCCTCCTTGAGATTCATGCTCTTCTTCTTCATCATGTTCATGAGATAACACAGCTCCTCCTGTAATAGACTCATCTACACTTCCATCCCATGCTTCTTCCTCTTTGAACTCAACATCTCTACTTATAACAAGCTTTTTGGTAATGGGATTGTACAATCTATATGCTTTAGATTGCTCACTATAACCGATGAATATACATTTCTCACTATGATCATCCAACTTTCTCCTTAATTCAACTGGTACATGTGCATATGCTATGCACCCAAAAACTCGTAAATGTGAAATTGAACATTTTCTACCAGTCCATGCATCTTGAGGCACTTTACTAATCAAGCTACTTGTAGGACTCCTATTCAGAATGTATATTGAACACCAAACAGCTTCTGCCCAATAGTCATTTGGTAAGTGCTTTGTCTTCAACATGCTCTGAGCCATGTTCATTATGGTCCTATTCTTTCTTTCAGCCACACCATTCTGTTGTGGTGTATATCTGGCAGTAAATTGTCTTTTAATTCCATGAACCTTGCAGAAATCTAAAAAGTCATTTGAACTATACTCACCGCCTCTATCAGATCTTAGCACTCTAATGTACTTACCACTTTGCTTTTCAACCAAAGCTTTGAAGTTCTTGAAGACTCCGAAAGTTTCAGACTTTTGTTTTAAGAAATATACCCAAGTCTTCCTGCTGTAATCATCAATAAATGTCAAGAAATAGTAAGCTCCAGCCAATGAAGGGGTTTGCATTGGCCCACATAAATCTGTATGTATGATTTCCAGAGGTACTTTTGCTCTATAGGAAACACCTGCAGGAAAGCTTTCTCTATGTTGTTTTGCCAAGATACATGTCTCACATGAGCTTGCTGGTTGTTCTATGATTGGCAGCCCTTTCACCATTTCCTTCTTCTGCAATGACCTCAAACCATCAAAATGTAGGTGACCAAACCTCAAGTGCCAAAGCCAAGATTGATCAATAGTCTTAGCTTTGTATGCATTAACAAAATTTTGAGTATCACTCCTCATTGTAAGCGGGAACATCCTGTTCTTGGTCATCTCAACCCTTGCAATCAACCTATTACAATGAGCTCTATCTCGAATTGTGCAAGCTTTGTCATAAAAATTTATCTCATACCCATTCTCCATTAGTTGTCCTATACTCATCAAATTACATTTCATTCCAGGAACAAGATAGACATCTTTCACAATCTTCTTCTCACCATTCTTTGTTAAAACATCTATTATTCCTTTGCCTTTGACAGAAACTCTACTATCTATTCCAAGCTTTACTTCTGATTGAACAGAACTATCCAAACAGCTAAACAACTCTTGATCTCCAGTCATGTGGTTGCTACAACCACTGTCCAAAAACCATACATCTTTTGGACTCTCCTGAGCAATATTACAAGTGATAAACATAGACTCTGTTTTAGTCTTAGATACCTCAGATAAATTAGCTGATTGCTTGCTTTCATTTGCTTGTCTTTTTCTGCAGTCACGAATTACATGCCCAAATTTCTTACAGTAAAAACACTGAACTTTTGATTTATCAAACCTTCTAGACTGCTGCTGATTAAGATTACTCCTTGAACCTCTGAAATTTCCTGAATTGGGGCTCTCGACTGATTTACTGGTTTCATTTGAAATTGTTCTTTCATCACTTTGATTTTGGAATCTTCCTCTACCTCTATGACTAAATCTGCCTCTGCCTCTACTAACTGAAACCTGAGTCTTGAATGTAGATTCTAATGAGGGATTTGAGTTCCTATTCAGTTTAAATTCATGAGACAATAGAGATCCCATCAATTCAACAACTGACAGCTGTGATAGATCCTTTGATTCCTCAATTGCCACTACAATTGCATCATATTTGATGGGTAGGCTACGCAAAATTTTCTCCACGATTTTCTGGTCATTTAAATCCTCCCCATGTGTTTTTATCTGGTTCACCACATTCATGGTTCTATTGAAAAACTGGTCAATTGATTCTGAATCCTTCATCTGAAGGGTTTCAAATTCTCTTCTAAGGGTTTGCAGCCTGATTGTCTTAACCTTAGAAGAGCCCTTATAGGCCGTCTCCAAAATGTCCCATGCTCTTTTTGAATTATCTTCTGAAGCAATCTTTGGAAAGATTGATTCATCCAGACTCTGTTGGATGAAGAGTAGGGCTTTAGCATTCTTCTTTCTATTATTATTGAGAATAACCCTTTCTGCCTGAGACAAAGCCAAAAAGGCTGCCTCATCTTGAGGTTCAGGATACCCATTTTCAACTAAATCCCAAATATCTTGAGAACGAAACAGAGTTTTCATTTTTGTTGCCCAAAAATCATAATTTTTACCTGAAAACGAAGGAACCTGTGGCTGCACAGAGCTGCTGGTGGTGGCCATGGTTACAATTTGACTGTTTATGAATCCTCTGTCTGGTTATTCACAAACCCAGCTCCCCCTTGCTCTTTGAATGGAATGGTCCTGGCTTTTCTGGTGCTTGCAAATTTTTATTTTTTTTTATCATAAACCAGTGAACACAAGTCTCTACTGCTGCGGATCTCTTTAAGAAAGAGCTTCACGAGTTCCAGCTTCTGCCTGGGGAACGAATGGTGGAGAAAAACCCTCAACACCTTCACACAGCAGACCTCACACAACTGCCGGCTCCTTCGTTTAGGCTGGCGGCTTCAGAAATGGCGGAGACTAAGCTCTACGCATTGGTATTTGCATGAGGATCAGTGTACACGGGAATGCATGTAGCCAGCAAGTGTACAACTACCCTGTAACTTCAGATGGGTATGGCTCTGATACCACAATGAAAGGAGGCAGGGGAAGCAGGGGAAGCATTCATATTCAAACCCAGCAGAAATTCACGGCATACACAACACAGATTTTTACAGCCGCATACCAATTTATCAGAACTCTGTTTTTACTATTATCTGTCTCACGGATTCATCAAAAGCAATGTATACAGACAGAGATTTTTTGGAAACCTCTGGAGCATAGCTCAACAGAACGAACGATCCAGAAAGTTCTCGACTCCTTCAAAATATAAAACCAAAAAACAACAGTTTATCTACCGCATTAAACTCAAGTTATGAGGTGGAGTCTGATACAACAATCGCATTCAATGCGGTGGTTGAAATTACATGACGTGTCACAACATATATAAGTGACTGAGGCACATTTCAAAAAGACGATGAGGTTGCCTATTTTTTCAATTAAAAAGTCTTGCAAAGTAAATGCTATCAAAAAATGATGACGTTTACCATTCTTCCACAAAGTAATCAGCAGATTAATATATTTAATCGTTGTGACATTCAAAAATTCCTCCAATATAAGTTGTCAAAGGGGTAAACAACTTCAGGCTCTTCTCCCCTACGAGAACCAAATTCTTCTTCTTAACTTTTAGAAGGATTTCTATGAGTCTTCTAATCTTATCATTCTATTACGGGTGGCTTCAGCACCAACCCTAAACTTTGAAGTAGCAGCCAAGCAAGCCTGTCGCAGATGGCTAGCACAGGCTGCTAAACGTCGCAAGTTCTGTTTAGTATAACTGATTTAACATGCCGAGAATTTACAGAATCACATCACGTTTCGACAAGTACTGTAATCAAAAAACTTTTATTGTCTCTTTCCGATCTTCTCAGACCTCCCCAACCTCCGTGACCTTATCTACCTCCCCTACTTCTAACCTCCTCGGCCTCTTCCAACCTCCTCCGACCTCTCCGATCTCCTCTAACCTCCTCGACCTATTGATTTGGCAGATTGTCGTGGAATGGAGACGGTTACGTGTTGTGTCCTTTTTTCTATTCTTTGCATATCTATATTTAATAAATCGACAATTAAGACATCTAAATTCGTCTCTGTTTTAAGTACATTAAAATTTTCATTTTGTTGTTTTTTAATATTTTTCTATATTCAATAAATCCATAATTAATTCAAAATAGTCGTCTCCGACCACCGAGAACACCGAAGAAGCAATCGACCAGCTATTATCTCCAAAACAGTCGACTCCGACCACCGAGTTCTATGACCTCTGCCAGGAGAAGTGAAGGAGTACAAAAAATTGTAGAATTGCAACACACAGATATTATTTACCTACCAAAAGACTGCAATGCCAATGACTTTGACGAATTCGACATAAAGGTAGCTGACTTTGACGAATTCGACAGAAGGGTAAATATTATTTACTATTTGTAGGTAACGTTAGTTCAGGAAATTTACAGGTTCCGATTGGACGGGTTCCAACTCCACCAACCCCGACAGGTTCCAACGATTTAGCCTCTGAATTTGCTGTAGGTTTCGATGGCGTTGAGATCAAATACCATAAACTAAAATCACTCACTTGTTTAAGTATTTTCTAAGAGACTACTACGATTTTAATCATTCTGGCTTTATACAACTCTGCACTCAAATTTCAAGAAACGACAATGATAAAGGAAATGGAGGTAAAAACTTTCACAAGATTTAGTATTATATATCAAAAACTTGTTTAACATTATTTTTATTTATCAATATAGAAAGAAAAAGATGTAAAGAATTAAGCAACGCAAGTGGCATAAGTGACTGTAAGTGGATAACTGAAGCTGTTGGCATACCGGAAGGAGACAATTTTTCCAGCAACCAATCTTCTGAATAATTTAGGGTTTACTGCTATTGCTAATGCGAAATTACCACAGTTGACGTGGATGTTTGATATTGCGCAGCCAGATCTGCATTCGTTGATAATTTCCAGGTTAAATACAATCCAGTGTTCTGATTTATTGACACGTCTACCTTGGAGCATATTTGAATGGTAGATTCTCCTTCTGCTTTAACAGCATCAACCTGCAACGAAAGAAAAGTAAAGAATACGCAGACAGCAAACAACAGCGAATGCAAATGAAACCCTCTGTGATTACGACTGCTGAAGGCGGCCATTGTTCCACAAACTGATTCAAAGAGAATTGCTCACAGTACAAACTCTACAACATTTGTACTCTTTATATATACACGCAGTTTTAACTACTTACTAAATCGGTTTAACCTCCTAACGGCTTTCTATAATATCATTACAGTCAGGGTTAATCTCTTTAGGACTTTCCAAAGCTTTAGAGCTTTTTTATAATGCTTTATTATAATACCATTACAGTTAGGCTTAACCTCCTTACCGCTTTCTAGAGCTTTAGAGCTTTATTATAATAGCATTACAAACCTTTTTATCACTTTAGACAACTATTCAATCCAAAAATATCCGCTCTTTAGAGCTTCATGGCTTTATACAATTTTTAAATATTATCCACTTATGAAAAGTGATTAAGTACTAAATGTGTGAATTCATTTCAATTTTGGCTGCAGGTTCCATTATTCTCCCACGTCGAACAGCAACAACGACTTCAGCAGAAGTAAAATGAAATTGATCGATAGACAGATCAGTCAACTCACCAAGTCGACGGCTAACATCATTCTGGAACGCGTGTATAAATGAGCAGAGCGACTTCCTTAGCACAACACAGCCGACAAGTTGCTAGCTGACAGGTTGCATTCACCGACAAGTTGCTAGCCAACAGGTTTATGAGCTGGAAGTCTTCGACGAGTATATTGACCGACGGAAAATTTACTTTAGTCTAAATAGGGCTTCGACAGAATTTGCTTGTCCCAATAAGTTAAACCATTGTTGAATAATTAACAGCTTACTAAATTGTTGAATAGTGAATAGATCAATTTTGATATGAAAATAATGAGCAGATTAATTTTGATATTATAATAAACTAGGTTAATGACCCAAAGATATCCGCCTACCACCAATTCATAGCCAAGATAGCATCAATTAGCCAGATTTAAAAGTGAAATTATGACAGAGAGCAAGCCGAGTTTAGTATTTAGCGAAGTTTATTTTTACAGATTTTGCACTCTTCCCTAAGAAAAGTTAAAAAAAATGAAGTTAACAGTACACAGCTTTTTAAAAATGTTAAATATAAAAAAAAAGAACAACGTCAAAATGTTCAGAGGATTTTAAGGCGAAAATACAGAACAAAGAGTAGGTATTCTATTTGTTGGAAGATAATTCCAACAAGCAACCATACTATATTGAATGAAGTAGCTGCGTGAACCTGATGGTATTGAATGAAGTAGCTGCGTGATTAATTGTGTTAGGTAAGGAGGTTGAAGGCGGGAAACCGCTCGAAACCTCTAGAAGCTCTAGAGGTCTCTAGAAGCCCAGCGAAACTCCTATAAATTTGTATGCTGTAATGTATTCTGTGTAACCGGTTCTGGGATGAAGGCTTGTTAATATAATATTGTCTTTTCTGTTAGTTCTGCTCGTCTATTTCCATCATGGTATCAGAGCCTGGTGTCTGGGCTTGACTCCCTCACGGGAGGCCCAGGATCATGAAGAAGTTCTGTAATCTCCTATAGGTTAGTGTAGGAGGTAGGAGTAGAAAAGGTTTCGTATTTTGTGTCCGCATGAGGCTCTTTACCCCACGAGCTTGTTGACCCCTCTATCAAAGCCCGGATTTTTCCTCTGTGTGTAATAGATTTTAGAACCAACCTCTGTCCGCTCTACTATAATTTGACTTCTTTTTTTTGTTGGGTTCTGTCCGGTCATGTCTGCCATCGACTGTATGCGCTGGGTTCTGCAGAAAAAACGAGTTGTTGACTGAGAATATTGCTAGGTTTCTATGTATGCCAGAGCCGCCATTCATCTAGTTGAGAGCGTAGAAGCCTGGAGAAGGCCATGAGATGAAGGGAGTGTTGGCCCCTATGAGTCTGGATACCTGTGTGCAGCCGACGAGATCAATTGTTGGGTCATAGCCCAAAGGACTGTTGGAGAGACATCATGGTATACTTTGTGCCCTGTGCCATGGACGTTTTGTGAACTGATGATGGAGAGCCCCAGCGGCTAGCGTATAAGAATCCATAATTCTGAAGAACGGAGTACACTATACTGGTTGAATTTGAAGAACAGTATGAAGATCCCGGGGATGTCTTCACTCTGTAGACAGCCAGCACTAAATTTGTTTTTGAGTGTTTTTTCATTAATGTATTTTTGTGAAATGAAAGATGATTTGCTTTTTGATATCTCTGCATATCACTGAATTTAATGGGCATGCAATGTATTTGCAATGTATTTGAGGTGCATTATCGGTTGTACCCGACACCTCTATGTTTTTTGGTCCAAAAGCCTTAGCCATAGGCTGGCCTTTGTCACAGGCTTGTTTCCCCAAGATTGTTGTAAGCCCTCTTTTGGAGGCATAGTTGTGGTGCAGCAGCACTGTGTGAATCTCTTATAGACAGAGATCAGTCTAGAGATATGAAATCTTGGACTAAGGGGGAGTAGTTAGTTGGACCAGTTGTAATAGGATCCAAAAGAAAGCCCAAGGAGATTGGAACAGCAGAACAGAAAGCAAAATAACAAAGTATTTTGAAATGTAATTGATGGTATGAGAATTGTTGGAATTATGGGGGAGTGTTGGAAGATAATTCCAACAAGCAACCATACTATATTGAATGAAGTAGCTGCGTGAACCTGATGGTATTGAATGAAGTAGCTGCGTGATTAATTGCGGTAGGTAAGGAGGTTGAAGGCGGGAAACCGCTCGAAACCTCTAGAAGCTCTAGAGGTCTCTAGAAGCCCAGCGAAACTCCTATAAATTTGTATGTTGTAATGTATTCTGTGTAACCGGTTCTGGGATGAAGGCTTGTTAATATAATATTGTCTTTTCTGTTAGTTCTGCTCCTCGTCTATTTCCATCACTATTGATCACTGCCACAAATTTGAAATTGTCTTTATAGAATCGGGTTGTGGTAATGAAGCATTTCTAGTCTATTTGCAGATAACATTAGTTCAAAAAATTTATGTTTCCGTTAATAAATTGGCTCTAATGTCCTTGACAACGCAGGTAAGGTATGTTCACACGTTGCAATCCCAATCAGCCATAGACGACTAGTTCCTCCATATAGAGTTAATAATTAGCTCAATTACGTCAGAAGATGAGACCGACAACCTTGTCGATACTCTTCTTACCTTGGGCTGCGTCGACTAAGAGAAGAGCAGAGGTCGGTCGAGGTGGCAGGTCAAGGAGCTCGGAGGAGATTGGACAAGGTCGAGGAGATTCAAGGTTGAACGAGGTCAAGGTTGAGGAGGTCGGAGAGGTCCTAAGAAGTCAAGGAAGTCGGAGGTGGTCGGAGGATGTGTTTGTTTTGTAAATAGTAAATAAAACCTATTTAAATTGCAATGTCCTTATCATTAAATATATATTGTCTTTGAGTTTATTTATTCCTTGTATATTAAAGGGAAAGAAAAACAGTCTCTAACATTGTTACAAAAATTACTCTTTTCCTAACGGCTTTCACTTTTGTCTCCCAAAAAGCAAATACTAGTTTAAATATTTATATAATTAGTAGATCATATTTTCCATTTTAAGTTAAAGAAAAATGATCGAAGGAGTGATTGGAGACTCGAAGAGCGTTCTAAAGAGTTATCAAACAAGTTGCTACAGGAAGTACTACATTAATTATGGATTATAATTTCAAATGTACGAAATCGACCATACAAAATACAAAATAAAAGATAGTGAAGCCGTCCAATTTATTCAGATGCACTGCCTATTTCCAGTGGATGTGAAGTTGTGGAATTCCATTATGACGGCGATAGGCGGAACTTTCTTTCATTTGAGAGTGCCTTCGCAAATCTACCCAATTATTTCGATTATAACAACGTCCCAATATATAAATATATAAATATATATATATCAAAATGGTATTCATTGTCTTCCCATTAAATAAATAAAGTCGAAATCGATGTGTTTACCTAGTCAGTGCTTCTCGGTTGGTGCCTGCGCCTGTCATCTCATACAGGACGGTCTGCATATTCACTCTTGAAACATGATAGTCCAAGAGATTTTCCCCTATCTCTACCAGCTTTTCCAGATTCTTCTGAGTGGAGAGATCGGTTGAGCTTGTATCTCCTGACAATTCAACCTGATCCCAATTATGCAACTTGTTAGACCTTTTCGATATGGAGGGTATGCAAACAATAATACGACGGAATAACTATAATATGACGGAATTATTTATACAATAACAATAATACCTGGATTCTTAGATAGTTATTCTCGGAGTTATAGACTTGAAACATGCCACATGCGTGAATGTCCACCATATCTGCACTTGATTGCATAAACATGTCAATTAGAGGCACTTTACCACATTGGATATCCATCCAAGCAGGCCCCATTTTGGACTTTTAACTAGCCATTTTTTGTCCAGTTCCAAGAGAAAGCACCAGAAATTTGCTACTATCCTGTTTAAACACACATAGCTTGATCATTTCAATTACTATTAACTTAGCACACAGAGAGGCATTACAGTCAGAGCACAAAGCCTCATTCTCATACACGGGAATGGTATCAAACCAATTCAATTAACAATAGAGAAATGGGTACAATAAATAGATGCTCATTACAATAACAAACCCAATCCTA
This sequence comes from Larix kaempferi, assembly GCA_027924585.1. Lineage (NCBI taxonomy): Eukaryota > Viridiplantae > Streptophyta > Pinopsida > Pinales > Pinaceae > Larix > Larix kaempferi. The sequence continues at coordinate 10,998,353 of BSBM01000376.1, forward strand.
GATCCATAAGATGTGGATCTCAAACCTCTACATACTGAACATAGAAAGTACACCTCAACCCAAACCCTCGATACTTGCCAAGCATTTCTACATTATTCCAACATACCCCCTTAATGTAGAAATGAATTTTCTACAATACCTAATTTCTGCCTAAGGATTTTAAAGTGAATCATGCCAACAGGTTTGCTAATATGTCAGCGACATTATCACTAGTATTACAATAAACAAGTTCAATTTCCTTAGACTCAATCTTTTCTCTGACAAAGTGATGTTGTAGCTCAATGTGTTTTGTCCTTGCATGATAAACTGGGTTGTGTGCCAATTTGACTGTACTTTGATTGTCACAATGTACTTTTGTGGGTTCTGCTTGCTTTTCTCCAACATCTTCAAGAATCCTCCTCAACCAGACACCTTCACATGTTGCACTGGACATAGCTTTATATTTAGCTTCTGTGGATGATAAAGAAACAATTGGTTGTTTCTTGCTGCTCCATGATACGACCCCGGATCCAATGTTGAATGCATATCCTGTTGTACTAGATCTTCTATCATTAGGATTTCCTGCCCAATTAAAATCAGAAAAACCTGCCAATTGAACATCAAGTTTATCAGTATATAAAAGACCAAAGTTCATTGTCCCTTTCAAATATCTAAGGACTTTCTTTGCAGCTTTCCAATGGCTTTCATTTGGCTTAGCCATGAACTGACTTAGAGTGTTGACTACATATGATATATCTGGCCTTGTGGTAGTGAGATAGTTCAAACTTCCCACTAACTGTCTATACAATGTACCATCTGCATCCTTTGTTCCATCTTTACTGCATAGCTTCACATTCTGTTCTAAAGGAATTACTGATGCTTTGCAATCACTCATATTGAATCTTTGTAATATTTCCCTCACATACTTACTTTGAGTGATCATAGTCTTTCCAGATTCTTTCCAAATCTCAAGTCCCAAACAATAGTGCAATTCTCTAAGGTCTTTCATTTCAAACTCCCGTGACAGTTGATTTTTGATTTTTGCAATCAACTTGCATGCATTTCCTGTAATAATGAGATCATCAACATATAAAGATATTAAACAAACCTTTCCTTCCTTATCTTTCTTCACATAAAGGTTAGGATCACTTTTACTTTTCACAAAACCCTTATGATTAAAGAAGGTATCAATCTTTATATACCATGATCTAGGGGTCTGTTTCAATCCATAGATAGATTTCTTTAGTTTACATACAAGATGCTCCTGTCCTTTCTATACAAAGCCTTCAGGTTGAACTAAGTACAATTCTTCTTTTAATTCACCATTTTAGAAAGCAGACTTCACATCTAACTAATAGATTTTCCATTTATGTATTGTAGCCAATGCAACCAGAATTCTAATTGTGTTTAATTTTGCTACTGGTGCAAAAGTCTCCTGAAAGTTTATTCCCTCCTTTTGAGCATAGCCTTTTGCGACTAATCTAGCTTTAAGTCTGTCAATGCTATCATCAGATTTAAGCTTAGATTTAAACAACCATTTGCATCCTATGGGTGTCTTATTCTATGGTAACTCTATTAATTCCCAAGTCTGATTCTTCATAATAGAGTTATATTCATCATTCATTGCTTCAACCCATTCTTCTTTATCTTTGGCTTGTTTATAATTCATTGGTCATTGACACTCATTACATTAGACATTAAAGCATAGTCATTATACCTTGGAGGAGGACGAGTCTGTCTTGATGACCTTCTTAGGACTACGTTACTTGAAGGGGTTCCATCCATTACCCTTCTGCTTTCTACTGCCTCATCATCTGAACTGATAGAAGTACTCATGCTGCTTTCATTGCTTCTGCCACTCTCACTGCTTTTGCTGCTCTCACTGCTTCTGCTGCTTTGATTCTGTCCTTGCTCCTTCTGTTGTGGCTGATCCAATTCCTGCTCTTGAACTATAGAGTTTAATTTAACATATTCATCATTGTTAGCAAGAATATGCCCTTGGTCAAATTTATCACTTGTATTTGCATGTTCATGGAACACCACATCTCTGCTTGCAATTAACTTATGAGAGCTAGGATGAAACAACTTATAAGCTTTATGATCATTGCAATATCCAACAAAGACACATTCAAATGATTTAGCATCTAGTTTCCTCCTGTCTTCTTTTGGTATGTGTGCAAAAGCTTTACAACCAAAAATGCGTAGATGCTTAACTTCCGGTTTATATCCATAAAAGACCTCAAATGGTGTTTGAAAGTCTAATTTCTTTGTTGGACTGATATTTTTCAAATACACAGCAGTATTAACAGCTTCAGCCCAAAAACCATTCGAAATGTTCTTACCTTGGAGCATGCTGTGAGCACATTCAACTAGTGTCCTGTTCTTTCACTCAGCTATCCCGTTTTGCTGAGGAGTATGGGATACTATATATTGTTGCTGGATTCCATTCTCCTTACAGTACCTTTTGAAATCTCCGGAAACATATTCACCTCCATTGTCGGATCTGAGAAATTTAATGCATTTTCCTGTCTGCTTTTCAATCATGGTTCTGAACTCCTTGAAGTATTCAAAGACATCTCCTTTCCTTCTTATGAAATAAACCCATGTATATCTAGATCTATCATCAACAAATATCAGAAAATAGCATGCACCACCTAATGATCTAGTTTGCATAGGTCCACATATATTTGTATGAATTAACTCAAGCAGATCAGATTGTCTCTTCTCTTGATGTACTGGGAATTCATCTCGATGTTGTTTACCAAGTGCACATGCACTACATTCTAAATGTTCATTTTTTATTACAGGCAGTCCTTCAACCATAGATTTCTTCTGAAGCAATATAAGATCATTATGGTTTATGTGCCCATACCTTTGGTGCGAGAGTTCCTCTGTGGTGATTGTAGTGGATGCTAGTGCCTGATGACTTTCTTTGCTAACATCCAGCTTATACAGTCCTCCACATATTGAACTTGTAGCAACCACCTTGTAGTGATCTTGAACATCTTTAATATGACACTGATGCTTACCAAACTCCACTTTCATGTCATTCTGTGTTATGGTTGAAACATATATTAAATTCTTTTTAATACTGGGTACATACATGACATTATATATTTGTTTCAATTGACCATTAGGTAAATTCACATTTATTATCCTATAACCTTGTACTTTGTGTGACCTGTTATCACCTAAATAAATATGAGTTCCATCTATCTTTTCATGATATTCATCGAACCATTCTTTCCTACAAGTCATATGAGCAGATGCGCCTGAATCTATGAACCATGCATTCTCATCATCCGTATCAGTGGACAAAGCAGCTTCAAAAATGAATAATCTGAGATTTTTAAATCCATTAACTTCAGAGGTGTTTTCATTTGCAAAATTCCCATTGTGATTTCCATTGTAGTTTCTATTTCTATGATACTTCTTCTGATAACAATCTCTAGCGAGGTGTCCTGGTCTGCCACAATAATAACATGCTATTTCATTTCTATCAGAATCAGTTTGAGCCATACCTGTCTGTGTTGTATAAATTTTACCTCTGCCTATGTTCCATGATTTGCCTCTGTGCGTGTATCGTCCTCTTGCCATGAGTGCGAGATCTGAATCTTGGGCATCCGGATCATAATTCTTCATCCTTTCTTCTTCTTGTATGAGAATACCTATGAGTTCTACAAAGTTCGGGGGATTTTCTCTCGCTGCAAGTGCTGAAATAAACACTTTGTAATCTAGCACTAGACCTTTCAGAGTGATAGTTACTAGATCAGTGTTGTCTACGACTTCACCTATATCTCCCAATTTATCACCCAAATCTTTAATGTGAGAAATAAACTTGCTTATCCCTTCATTTGCTTCCATTTTAATTGACAACAATTTGGTCTTCAGGAACAATACTCAATTTGCATCAGTTGTTTCATATAGGCTTTTGAGCATGTCCCATGTCTTCTTAGACATCTCACAGTTTCTGATGTGAGGAATGATGTTATATTTTATGGCCATCCATAGCGTCACCTTATCTTTGGTTTCCCTTTTGTTCCAATATGGAACCAATGCAGGATCCGTGGGCTTCGACTCATCTCCAGACACAATCGACCAGGCATTAAAGGATTCAAGAACTGTCATCAACTTGAATTTCCAGTTGACATAGTTCTCACCATTTAATT
>BSBM01000376.1:11007500-11025000 GCA_027924585.1 Larix kaempferi
GGGACATAGGAGAGAGAAGAGCAGAGGGGGGTTACATAGATAGAGAGAGAGAGATAATGATTAGAGAGAGAGAGTGAGAGTATGAGGTTTAGGGGGAGAGGGGAGCATGGTTAAGGAGATAGTGGGAGAGGGGGGAGAGGCAAGAGGGGGCTTAGGAAGAGATGGGAGGAGTGAGAGGGAGAGTGTTGGTTGTGGAGCCTGATCTTCCAGTCTCATAGATGATGTTGTTTCAGTCGTGTTTGTACCCTAGGTTTAGTTATGATCTCGACATAAATTTTTATTATGGGATACCAACACCATAATAAACACAATCAAAACTACATTTCGAATTATTAAATAAAAGCGTGCACGCGCTTTTAGTGTGTGCGCGTGTATTTAAAACAACGCGCACGCGCCATTTAAATTTCTAAATTTTGGCGGTCAATTCCTTTCCCACCAACATGGTGGATGACTTGGCTGCTTTGGTTTTAGCTTCGGGTTGCCAAACAAAGTGACTTTGACTATGTTATAACAAAATACATCTTATTCTATAACTTCTTCTGTTTCGGGCATGATTCTGCATATGCTACACTTTTCCACTGCTAATGAAATTGCACACACTTGTAGAACTATGTGTGCAGATTCTAAATATGTAATTTTTTATTAAATCTATTATTTGTTCCTATTTTTTAGTTAATTTCAATTGCACTAACGTTAATCTTACACAAAAAGTAGGTTATTTCTTTCGTCTATAACTTGTTATTGGCTCACCTATTTTGAAAACAGAAAAGAACCCGCACAAGTACACACAAAATCCTACATCCTAAAAAAAAATGTTTATTTATTATGTTAAGACCATGATATTGAGGGCTAACGCTCAGCCTAGTCATTTTAGGGATGGGATGACTTCCTTAATTAAAAATAAAAGTAAAATTAACATAAATAAATATGGAAAAATAGTGCCGCACTAGAACAGCCTGTTATCTACAACTGCATATAATTTTTTAACAAAAATCCACCATTTGAATACCGAACCCGAGGGCTAACGCAAACATATTCATTATGTTTTCTTAAAAAAATAACATACCAACCTTAGGAGAACCCCATTTTGGGGAGTTATACTTAATTTCCATAAATAATATTTATATATTCCGGAAGGTAATCTGATTGTCTACGTTTCATCTTCTTGCGCCATATTCCAAAAAGTTGTGTAGGTAGCTCTAATATTGCTTTTTGACATTCAGATTTCTGATTTTCCAGAAGTCCATTGCGACTAACGCGTCATGAGTGGCCAGCATTAGCTTGCACCAGTCCTACTGGATTGTTAGCGGCAACTCCCCCATCTATGAGGTTGAAGTCTTTGGTATTGCCTGCGGAATCTTTAGTTTGGAAGTAGTAAGCAGGAAGATAAGTTGGAGTTGCTGAAGTTCCAATGCAGACATCAGCCAACAATGCATCTGTTAACTCATTTTGTTTGGCCTGAAAAAAAGATTAGGATTAAAAGAGATCCCTTCTATCGCTAAGATCATATAAACTGTAACATAATTAGGAACCTTGTGCCTTGTGCCTTGTTGAAGATACATGTTACTTCAAAGCATAGTAAGCAACCCTGTGCCTTGTGGAGGATACATTCATGTTTATAATTTCAAATTTGACAAATGATGTACACAATAATACACTAATGTTGATTAAATAGTTAAATATATTTACAATTTTTATATTTTAAAAATTTATTAAATGTTATTATTATTTTAATTATTAAAATAAACAACTGTAATTTTTTTTTAATGTGTAAGTATTCTAAGTGCTGTGAATGGTGTACTTTTAAGACACTCTCACTTGTTCAAAATTCTTAAAAACATATTTTTTGTTTATAAAATATAAACTCAAATTATATTAAAAAATGATTTTGGAAAACAAAACAAAGTAAAATGTCACATCATTTTCAACAAATTTGTGATTATTGTGACACATAATCTTTTAATCAACATTAAAAATATATATATAAATTAAAGTCATGAATATGTAATTATTGCTTAAACAATATTAAAAAAAATACATACAATGAGATCATGAGCCTTTACCTACCTATTAAACTACATTTTCACATATTAAATTGTATATTAATATTGTTATACTAAATGATAAAAAAATACATGTTTTGTACTTGAGTGCTACTGTTTTTTCTTTAAATATGTTTTCATATTTGAACTTTAGTATTGCCCGTATACTTCATAGTCATTCAAAACCTGCCAAAAAGAGAAGAACCACAAAGAATGATTATTCAGAAAAAATAGAAGAAAAACAAATTCTTTTACGAACGCTGTGGGTGGAAAAATATGACGAGAGTTGTCCAAATAAAACTTGGTAACATCCTTTGCAGCAAACAGTGGACGATTTTTTTCATTTGGAGCGGCTAACATGGCAGTGATCAATCCTCCCGTGCTCGTTCCGGCAATTACGTCGAAATAATCAGCTATACTCACGTTTGGAACGTCCAATTCCTGTTGCATAGAGATTATATATACAAAATAATAACATCATAAGGTTTCACAAGTGGAATACATTAAAATCAATACCTGGAGCTTCTCCTCGAGGAATTCGAGGATAGTTGCTGGGATAATCCCACGAACCCCTCCCCCATCAATACTGAGAATTGTAATCATATTTCCATCAGTTGGTGACGGACACCTGGAAGTAATATGATCCATGGTCTATACTCAACTTAAGCCTTCAGCTCCAAATTAATTTCGAGTCAGATTTATGTTCAGAAAACAGCGGATATATTGATATGTCGATTGAATGAATGAATTGGAACGTGGTTTATGTGCGCTGTAATTGATCGGAGAGGTATAATATTTATAAATATAGTTGTCTCATCTAAATTCAATTATTGAAGTATTTCAATAAACAAATACAACCGCCACAAATCATGGGCCAAAAACCACTTGCCTAAACTTAAACTTATAACTCCAAAACTATGATCGGAAACTTATACAATTAATTTAGCTAATTCCACTGATACCCAAAAAAAAAAACTATTTATTTTATTTTAATAATATTTAATTTCACACGTAACATAGACAATATTTAAAAGTTTGGATAAACATGCCATAGATTCTATGCCCAGTAACTTTGAATAAATTACTCAGATCATTTGAATCCCCGATCTGCTATAATCTATAGACATTAACGCCGTGAATGGTTCTCCTGCAATTAGGATAACCCTTCCCTTCAGTTTGCTTTAAGAATATTCACGTGGATCAGTCCAATGGAAGTGTGCAAAGTTCAAACAGTTATGAACAATGGTGCCGTCACCAAAGAATAAGTCATTAAAATATTCCCAATTTGGTGATATTTATTTATTTCTGTAATTGTCTGTAAGTTCATGATTGACCAATTTTATTAATTTATAATTCTTGAATAGCTTAGATATTTTATATTATTTTAAAACAGGTCTATTACTGAGCTGTCTACTCGGGTGGTGGGTGCCCATTATTTCACAATTTTTATATAATAATATTTTTTTAATAAAAGAAAATTATAATTTAAAGAAGTTCTAGTAAATGCTACCATAATCATCATTGAAAAATAATCATATTGAAAAAGAATAAACGTATTTAATTACTAATTCACTATTCATTTAAATAATACAAAATTTAAAATAATAATAACTTGTTCAATTATTAACTCACTTCTAATTTAATTAATACAAACTCTAAAATAATCATAATTTGTACAATTATTAGCTAACTACTTATTTAAACAATACAAATTAATAAATTTGAAATAATAGTAATTCAAATGATACGAAATTTAAAATAATATTAATCTACTCAATTAAATAATATAAAATAATAATTATTCGTTCAGCTTTGGAGACTTTTGTATTAAATTTTTTGAACTTCTATTTCTGCATTAAAACCAAGATATATAAACGCTCATTGCTATATATAATTACTATTATTTTTTAATATTTTGCAATGGAGCTCTTTTTAATTGTAAATATTAATATTATTTTTAATATTGATTAATGGTTTTATCATTTATATTTAACATAAATTTGTATTTTTTAATTTTAAAATTAAATAGTAAAATAAAAATACAATGGAGATGGTTTATGGTTTAAAGGAAGACGTGGGTAATGAAATTTCATTTGGTGGTTTTTTTTATTATATATATATATATATATATATATATATATATATATGTGTGTGTGTGTGTGTTAAAATTTGCTTTATTGTTTTACATTATTACATAAAATGAATAATCAATTATTACATAAATAAATAATCAAATTATTAAGTTAAGACAATTTGTTTTTATGAATTGTTTTAAATATTATTTCTAGATTCTAGACACAAAAATTGGAAGTGAAAATAAATTTATCTTTATAGACATGATACCATCAACTTCCTCCTTTTTAAAACATACAATCTTTCATTGAACTAGCTCTCTCTCTAGAGAATTAGTATAAATAGTTGTGATTGTCTCAAAAAAAAAGTGGCCAATTGGAAAAGTTTTCTTTAATTGGATTCTCTAACCAACTCTATTATGAAATAAAGAATATGTTATAAAACCATGAGGATACTTAATACCAAATTTCAATAAATTCAACAAGCAAGATGAGTTAGGAAACAACCAAGGAGGCATGCATCATTAAACAAGATGAGGTATTCATAGTTCATAAACCTTAAGTGTTTGGTATGCTAAAGAAATTGCATCTCTTGCCTCATCCATAATAAGTGTTTTGCAACAATAATTTGAGAAAGATATAAATATATGATTTGAAAATTATTCAAAATTTAACAATCATTGATCCTAAAAAACCACTGATGTAATTAAAAAAAACATACATCAAATAAAACTTATTAATAAAAAATTAAAATGTATAATGAAAACATAATTTTCTAAATTATTAATTTTCATTTTACTAACTTAAAAATTGTCTTTATATCCCCATCAAAATTTCTAACTTACCATTATATTTATTTATTCCAAAAAAACCTTATTGGAGCCTTAGAGTTTCTGCTCTTCAAAAGTCGTATGAAGTAAATTGTCCCAAAATGGAATAAATTGTTTCCAAAAATTTTGTCGGTGCAAAATATAATCTATAAATATAAGATAAGATAAAATATAAATATAAGATAAGATAAAATAACATGTAAAAAGATGAACTATTTTTCTACAATGTATTTAATGCTAAATAAAATAATAATTTAACTACTTAAGAAGTCGATAATATAAGTGAAGTTGTAACATCGATGCATGGCTAAATACTTATCTTTTATAGTTCTCTCCTTGACTATCCCATTAAAGGATCAAGGGAATATGGATTCTTAATGAAACACAAGTACAATGAGCTTCATATCGTTTTAAATAGAAACATGTTAGCAATACAATTATGTGAGAGAATAAAAGATAAATAAGAGTAATTAGAGTAGTAACACAAGATTTATCTTGGAAACTTTTAGAGGGAAAAATCATCTACTGCCAAGAGCATCTCTCCTGCTTGCATTGGCACTTTACAATGGAGGAATCCAACCTTATAAATAGGGTTCTTTACATGCAAATACAACTAGCAAGAAACCATGGGCTACCAAAAGTGTGTGCCCGAAACTACTTACATCCTTGGTCATTCTCGAGTCAAGGTTAATCATAACACCACAAGGCTATATACTCACTTTCAACTGGGTTGGTGCAAGGTAACGATACCCAATTATGACACGTTAGTTGCAATGACATGCTAGAAAAACATAAATATTATCTTTAAAATGAATTATTAGAGGTTCCTACAAAACTTTTTCGAATTAGGTGTAAGAAGATGAAACGTAGAATGACGAATGACCTTCCAGAATATATAACTTTTATTTATGGAAACGTGGTATAACCACCCCAAAATGTCATTATTTTAAGATTGGTATGTTATTTTTTCTCTAAAACACGATGCACATGTTTTAATTGAGCCACCTGTTTGTTATGTATATTGTCAATTTATGAGGAAAAAAATATGTAGAGGAGTAGGCAACAAACAAATCTTGTGCGGCGCTATTTTTCCAAAATTTTAAAAGTTGATTTTATATATTTTTTAAATTACGAAAGTTAGTGAAGCCCTAAAATAACATGGTCAAGTGTTGAGCCACCATACCATGGTCTGAACACAATCAAAAACTTTTTTTTTTATAGCTTGTAGGTATTCTTGTACTCTTATGCGGGTTCTTTTCCGTTCTCGAAATAGGTAAGCCAAAAAAAAGTTATAGGCCAAATAAACGACCTATGTTTTTAACAAATTTGACATGAATGCAGTTAAAAATGAATTAAAAATAGAAAAAAATAACAGATCTTTTCAAGAAATATATATTTAAAATCTGCACACAGAACTCGACAAGTGTGTGGAATTTCATCAGTAGTGCACAAGTGCTCATATGCAGAACTAGGCATGAAAAACATGAAGTTATAGAAATTGTTGTGTTCTGCCACAAATCAGACCGAGCCTCAAGGTTTGGCAATCCGAAGCTAATACCAAACCTGCAAGGGCACCAATTTTTTTTTGAATCCAGTCATGCATGCGTGCAAATACGCGCACGCGCAAATGTGCACACATGTCACTAGGAGCATGCACGCGTGATTGCATGCATGCATGTCTGAGAGTGCGCACGCATTGTTTAATTTCATGTGTCAAGGGGATACATAAAGTTGACAAAGTATATCAAAGACAAAATACAAAGGGATACATAAAGTTGACAAATGAAATTAAAGAATACATATAATTTGCAGCGAAAAAATAATAGGGTGGTAATAAACTACACTTGTGTCATCCATTGTCAGATGCACTTCAACCTTGAAGGTGGTAGCCTTGGGACTAGACATAGGTCGCAGTTTCGAATTTGCCTAGTTCAGTTCGATGATGAACAAGATGATGATGATGGAGATGTTGATGAGGAAGGGGGATATGAAAATGATGATGAAGAGGAGGACGATGATGAGGATGAGGATGAGGATGAGGATGAGGATGATGATGGTGATGATGATGATGATGGTGATGATGATGATGATGATGGTGATGATCATGATGATGGTGATGCAGATGACGATGATGATGAAGATGATGATGATGATGAAGATGTTGATGAGGAAGGGGGAGATGACAATGATGATGAAGATGAGAACGATGACGATGGTGAGGAGGATGATGATGATGATGGTGAGGAGGAGGATGATGATGGTGATGATGAAGAGGAGGAGGATGATGATGATGATGATGATGAGGATGATGGTGATGAGGATGATGATGTTGATGATGATGATGATGATGATGATTATGGTGATGAAGATGTTGATGATGATGACGATGGTGATGAAGATGATGATCACGATGATGATGATGATGATGATGATGATGATGATGATGAGGATGAAGATGATGATCACGATGATGATTATGATGATGGTGATGATGATGACATGATGATGATGGTGGTGATGAGGATGATGGTGATGACGGTGATGATGATGATGATGATCATCATCATCATCATCATCATCACCATAATCACCATCATCCTCATCACCACCATCATCATCATGTCATCATCATCACCATCATCATCATCATCCTCATCACCATCATCCTCATCCTCATCATCATCGTCTTCCTCTTCATCATCACCATCATCATCATCATCATCACCATCATCATCATCATCCTCATCATCATCATCCTCATCATCGTTCTCCTCTTCATCATCATCATCATCGTTCTCCTCTTCATCATCATCACCATCATCATCATCATCCTCATCACCATCATCCTCATCCTCATCATCATCATCTTCCTCTTCATCATCACTATCATCATCATCATTCTCACGACCATCTTCATCATCATCCTCATCATCATCATCAACATCATGACGACGATGATGAGGATGATGATGGTGAGGAGGAGGATGATGATGATGATGATGATGAGGATGTGGATGATGGTGATGAGGATGATGATGGTGAGGATGATGATGATGATGGTGACGATGACGGTGATGATGATGATGGTGATGAGGATGATGATGATGATGATGATGATGATGATGATGATGATGGAGATGTTGATGGGGATGGGGGGGATGAAAATGATGATGAAGAGGAAGACGATGATGATGATGATGAGGATGATGGTGATGAGGATGATGATGGTGAGGATGATGATGATGATGGTGATGATGATGACGGTGTTGATGATGATGGCGATGAGGAAGATGATGATGATGGTGATGATGGGATGATGAAGAGGATGATGATGATGAGGATGATGATGATGATGATGATGATGATGATGGTGGTGATGAGGATGATGATGATGATGGTGATGGTGATGATGATGATGATGGTGATGCAAATGATGATTATGGTGATGCAAATGATGATGATGATGAAGATGATGATGATGATGATGATGATGGAGATGTTGATGAGGAAGGGGGAGATGACAATGATGATGAAGATGAGAATGATGATGATGATGATGAGGATGATGATGATGATGGTGAGGATGATGATGATGATGGTGATGATGAAGAAGAGGACGATGATGATGATGATGAGGATGATGGTGATGAGGATGATGGCGATGATGATGATGATGATGATGATGATGATGATGATGGTGGTGATGAAGATGTTGATGATGATGACGATGGTGATGAAGATGATGGTGATGATGATGATGATGATGATGATAAAGATTATGATCATGATGATGATGACAATCATCATCATCTTCATCATCATCACCATTATCCTCATCACCACCATCCTCATCATAATCATCACCATCATCATCATTATCCTCATCACCATCATCCTCATTCTCATCCTCATCGTCTTCCTCTTCATCATTGCCATCATCATCAACATCCTCACCATCATCATCATCATCCTCATCATCATCATTGTTCTCCTCTTCATCATCCTTGTCATCTCTCCCCTCCTCATCAACATCTCCATCATCATCATCATCATCATCATCATCATCATCATCATCATCTGCATCACCATCATGATGGTGATGGTGATGGTGATGGTGATGGTGATGGTGATGATGATGATGGTGATGATGATGATGATGATGAGGATGATGGTGATGAGGATGAGGATGAGGATGGTGATGGAGATGTTGATGGGAAGGGGGGTATGACAATGACTATGAAGAGGAGGACGACGATGATGATGATGAGGATGATGGTGATGAGGATGATGATGGTGGGGATGATGATGATGACGGTGATGATGATGATGATGATGGTGTTGATGATGATGGTGATGAGGATGATGATGATGATGGTGACGACGACGATGATGATGATGAGATGATGAAGAGGAGGACGATGATGAGGATGATGATGATGGATATGTTGATGAGGAAGATGATGATGATAATGATGGATATGTTGATGAGGAAGATGATGATAATGGAGATGTTGATGATGAAGGGGGAGATGAGGATGATGATGATGGAGATGAGGATGATGGTGATGAGGATGATGATGATCATGGTGATGATCATGATCACGATGGTGATGATGATGATGATGATGATGATGATGATGAACAAGATGATGATGATGGAGATGCGGATGATGGTGATGAGGATGATGGTGATGAGGATGATGAATATGATCATGATGATGATGAGATGATGATGATGATGATGGCATTGATGAAGAGGATGACGATGATGATGATGATGATGAGGATGAGGGTGATGAGGATGATGATGATGATGGATATGAGGATGATGGTGATGAGGATGATGATGATTATGATGGTGATGAAGATGGTGGTGATGATGATCACAATCATGATGGTGATGATGATGAACAAGATGATGATGGTGGAGATGAGGATGATGGTGATGAGGATGATGGTGATAAGTATGATGATGATGATGGTGATGAAGATGATGATGATGATGATGATGATCATGGTCATCATCATCATCATCATCATCATCATCATCATCATCATCATCATCATCATCATCATGATCCTCATCACCATCATCCTCATCCTCATCATCATCATCATCCACCTCTTCATCATCATCACCATCATCATCATCCTCTTCATCATCATCATCATCATCACCATCATCATCGTCATCCTCATCCTCATCATCATCGTTCTCCTCTTCATCATCATCGTTCTCCTCTTCATCATCATTGTCATCTCTCCCTTCCTCATCAACATCTCCATCATCATCATCTTCATCATCATCATCACCATGTCCTCATCACCATTGTCAACATCATCATCATTTTCACCATAATCAGCATCGTCTGCATCATCCTCCTCATCTTCATTGTCATCTCCCCCTTCCTCATCAACATATCCATCATCACCATCATCTTCAACATCATCATCATCATATCCATCACCATCATCATCTTCATCATCATCATCATCATCATCTGCATCACCATCATCATCATCATCATCAACATCTTCATCATCATCATCACCATCATCACCATCGTCATCATCTTCATCATCATCACCATCATCACCACCATCCTCATCACCATCATCATCATCATCATGTCATCATCGTCATCATCCTCATCACCATCATCCTCGTCATCATCATCATCATCATTGTCCTCCTCTTCATCATCATAATGATCATCATCATCCTCACCATCATCATCATCATGATCATGATCATCATCATCCTCATGATGATGATGATGATGGTGATGAGGATGATGATGATGATGGAGATGAAGATGATGATGATCATCATCATCATTTTCATCATTATCACCATCATCCTCCTCCTCATCATCGTCCTCCTCTCCCCCATCATCATCGAACCCTCCTCGCATCATCATCATCATCGTCCTCATCTCCCCCTTCCTCATCAACATCTCCACCACCAATATCATCATCATCACCATCACCATCACCATCACCATCATCAACATCTTCATCATCATCAACATGTCCATCATCATCATCATCATCTTATATCCTCATTATATCCAAAATTAGACAAGCTCCATATGATGATGAAAACTATTTAGATGATGCTGATGAAGATGAAGATGACG
This sequence comes from Larix kaempferi, assembly GCA_027924585.1. NCBI lineage: Eukaryota > Viridiplantae > Streptophyta > Pinopsida > Pinales > Pinaceae > Larix > Larix kaempferi. Next base: position 11,018,585 of record BSBM01000376.1, read on the forward strand.
ATGAAATTTAACCCCATAACTTGCCTACAATCCCTATAACCTTTAACTCTTAATCTACAATCCTTATAACCCTAACCCCAAAACCCCTAAACACCTAGAAGCACTTAAATGCACTTAGGGATTATGGGTTAGAATAGGGCCTAAAGGATTTTATGGGGGAGGGGCTCCAGGAATAAACCAACACATTTAGATTTGTTGGGTAATAAATGCAGTGAACGTTACCCACAGAACTATACAACGTTCAGTAGGGGCCCGCACGCGCTCCTTGGTGCGTGCGTGTCTTTGCTGAAGATGAAATTTAGAAAAGCACTCGTGCTCTTCTCCTGCATTTTCTCCCTGCTTCATCGTATTTTATTGGCTGTTTTCATGCACAGTCCTATAAGCATTTACATTTTTTATTGAATTCATACACCATTTGGTTCTTCCTTGACCATTTGGATAGAATACACAACATTTGGGGCTCTATTTGGCTATTTGGATTGAATACACACCTCTTGGGATCTATTTGGATCATTTGAGTGAATATATAGCAGTTGGACTCTATTTGGCTCCTTGGATTGAATTCTCATGCTACTTGGACACACATGAACTCTTCTTACATATAGTGGACACATCAAAGGAGCATTTTACATTTGAAGCAAAGAGCAATCATAATCCTTGAGGTATGGTGACAAATTTATCTTGTTAAATGTATTTTAGTCTTCATTCACTTGTTTGAATGGCATCTATTTTGGTTTTTACTCATGAATTGTATGATAGATCTATTTTAGTCTTCTTAATCTTCAACATAAACAATAAAAACATCTTACCAAAAAAAAACTACAACATGCACCAAGCAATTCTTTCAACCTTTCATGAAGATAATTAAAAAAAATTACTTGCATCACCACCAATAACATTTCATAATCACATTCCTCCATCTAGTTGACAAACATTTGTTGAATTCCTCATGGTTTCACTACAACAAATCACACAAACACCTAAAGAATTGAAAACTCTTAGTCTTTTGGGGCTATTTTCCCTCATCCATACCATGAAAATGAAGTGAGTATGAGCTTCTCCCTTGTAGGGAATTTGCTCGTACTAACATCCCATACCACCATCCAATACCATCCTACTGAGTTCCTAGAGGTGATGTTGTAGTTATATGTAGGGCATTCCCAATAGCTTTTAAGATTATATGAAAACATTCTCACTAGATTGTGTTGTACATAATCAATTGCTACATCGAGCTTTAATAATCATGCACATCGAGTTTTAATATCTTGTTTGTTGTTCATTCTTGCAGGGGTGATATTTTTGTTTTTCTAAAAAATGCATTGAATATGGAAAATAGATGTAATAATAAAAGAAAGTCTAGAAGGAAGGAGTTGCCCCCTTGTAAAGGCCCATGAGATACGAGAAAATGCTAGGATGTACATGCAAAACCGTAGAAATCATAATGTTAGTGCCTTAGATCCATCAACAAGCAATGACAAAGTTGTTGAAGTCAATTAAATCTTGCCTAATGTTGAGTATGAAGGGATGGATGTTGAACAAGTTCTTAACTGGAAACCTCCCCAAGAAGAGCACACACATGGTGAATACACTCCCTTGCAGGACCAATTTGTGAACGAAGGGCCACAACAAACCGTTGACGAGACTCGTACTTCCTTGCTGACTCCCTTGCCTCGACTATCAACTAGACGACGAAGAACTCCCAGACATATTCATGTGGATGAAATTTCATTTTCAGGACTTGAAGGTAAGATGCCCAAACACACTATTGATTTCCATTGTGGCAAGATAATCAAATATTTCTTTGAATCCAAAACCGATGCAGCAAAATGTCAATTGTTTCTTGCTTTGTTAAAATCACATTGTCTAGCTCATGCTAGGAGAATTTTGGGCATAAAGGTAGTTAGAAGTTCAGAGGCCAACAATCATGTTGTTAGAAATCTACAATCTGCATTTAATTTGAATGGAAAAACTTCTTGTACAAAATATTTTAATGCGGCCCGTTGTGTACTGTTGGAATCGATTGTAGACAAATACACAAGGCAACGTCGCCTACTATCACACACATGTAAAATATTTAAAGTAGATAGAAAGAGTCTTCAAAAGTATTCTGCCATTAGAGAAAAACTTGAGACCCCAGGCCAAAAATATTGTTGGGCCTTTGTTGGTAGGTTACCTTGTTCAGACATGAAGCTCATTGATACTGTTAATGAACTAGTTCAAAAGTTTTGGCATGATAACACTAGACCGCCATCGAATCAAAGAGATGTTTTAAAGTTGAGAAAATGTGTTAGGGGGGGTGAACCCCATGTCAAGCACTTCCTTGACATGACACAAACATAACTCTATGAGAAGTTCAAGAATGAGCACACACAATTGAACTTGGGCCAAAGGTCCTTTAAAAAATGCAAACCCTAGTATGTTAGAATTCGCATTAATCGCAATACATGTTGTTGTAGATACCATGTAGAATTTGAGTACTATTATGATACATAGACATATATTTTGTGGTTTGCATACTAACATTGTGCAGGATTGCCCATCATTACAACCACTGAATGCATCTAGAGAATTTATACATAGCATAATTTGTCCAAGACCCGAAGGACAAAAATATTATAAAAGATCATGTTTATATGGGACATGTTCCAGTTGCAATGGATTTGCATTATTGAGCTGCTACATCCACGCAACCGTGGAGCATGAATATTCGAGGATGTCAGTAGAAATGCAGAACTTCCAGTACATAACATATCAAGTATATAGTTCGAAGGAAAGCAAAAAAATTGCATTGGTGAAGTCACATGTAATCTAAGTTTTCATACTTTCATACTATACATGTTGAATTTGTACATTTATATTCAGATTGAAAATGTCACGTTGTATTAATTCCCTTGGTTTTGTGGCACCAGGTACAAATTTTCAATTTCATGAAGGAATTCTACCAAAATACCAAGCAGTATGTACAACATGTCCATGTCGCACGATGGAAGGATGAACAGTATAGATAGTGCAGGGACACCTTTCCCAATGGCACAATATTGTCGGTTGTGGACTTTGCTGAAAACTACACCCTACAGCCATAGAATGAGATTCAAAGTCAATACTACCATTCAGACCAAGTTTGCATAATGGTCCATATCACGTATAGGCATGCGCCAGAGAGCATCAACGACATGAGGATAATATTGAAAGAGACCAACTTCTACATCTGTGACGACAAGTGCCACGACCTACATTATGTGTAGCATTGCTTCAAAATTTTCTATGATCAGCTGAAGGAGGGAGGTATACATATGGATCAGCATTGGATATGGTCAGATGGTTGTGTAGGCCAATTGAAAAATGCACGTGTTTTCCAGTGGTTGAGTATTTTGCACAAGACTTATGATTTGCTGCATGTATGGAACTATTTTGAGACCAAGCATGGAACGGGAGAGCACGACGGGGCTGGAGCATGTCTCAAAAATTCCCTACGAAGGGAGGAAATGAGGTGCATGAGAGACCCTCATATTTGGAATGCCGAATCCATATTTCGATGGTGCAAAGCAAAAATGTCAGATCGAACCACGGAGCAACACATACCAACAGGTAGAGGATATGTTGTCAGAAATTTCTGGAATGTAGTTGATATAGATCGATCGCATTCTTATAGTTGTATTACTGTGCAAGGCACTCATGGATTTCATTCGATTTGAAGCTCAAATAACCCCTTATTTGAAATATGGACGCGAAAACTTGCTTGCTTTTGTGGGTCTTGCAGCAGTTATGAGTGGGATGAGTGTGAATCAATGGATTGGGTTGATGAATGGGATCATGTATCACTTGTAGTGGACCCACGTGTAGTTGTTGAAACAATCCAGTTAGAGGAATGCCAATCCTCTATTTCAAATGAATATGATCATACATTTGAACTTGTACAGCCAGGTAAACATTTCTGCATGCATATCCCGGTTCCCTCCTTGTTTTTGTAATTATCCAAGTTATCAAACCACTACTTGTTGGAATATGACCTTAAAATGCATTTTTGCAGTACACATCTACACAGTTGTCGCCCCGACAGACAACGCAATTGGGATAAATTATTGGTTGGCACGATGCATCCAGGGGAAGCAAACCCTCCTCTCATCATTAACCGATAATGAATGCATTACCTTTCCGACTGGCTCGATGGTTGTTCAGGGGGAATATCTTACAGTAGATGGAAAGGGACCAAAGAGCAATGGATACACATACACAAATTATAGACCAAGTTCACGGGTGTATCACTTTAAGCACCTCATCATCGGTACAAACATCCAACTGCAAACAATGTCAACGAAGACATCAAACAAGGTACGCTACTTACTACCTTATGCAGAGCATGAGAGGTTGTTTGAGACAATAAAAAACCGAGAGGATCCAAAAGGCCTAATTGATTGAGGTACATAGTGTATCCATGTGATTGTTTATTCATGCACGATTAATGTTATTCATGTTAGATAGTTTATTTGATATCGTTATCTTATATCGTTTATTTGATGTCTGAGTTATGATTAAGTTATGATTTATAGCCATGCGATTGTTTATTCATGCATGATTAATGTTATTCATGTTAGATAGGAATTTGATATCTTATATCTTATATCGTTTATTTGTTGTATGAGTTATGATTAAGTTATAATTTATAGCCATGTGATTGTTTATTCATGCATGATTAACCCTAGAAGCACTAATATAACCTTACAAACATAATCTAGCCCTAGAAATCCTAGAAAGCTAAACTAACCCTAAAAGCACTAATTTAACACTAGAAAACTAAGCTAGAATACTATAAACCTAATATAGTCATAGAAACCTAAACTATCCCTAGAAACACTAATCTAACCCTTGGAAACTAATCTAGAATCCTAGAAACCTAATCTGGATACTGCCCCTATTTTCTCTACCACTCACTCCATTTGGAGCTTTAGGAATTGTTTCAATATTGGTCTAGTACTTGGATGAATATGAGGATAATTTGGGAGATATGATTCTTCTTCATTGGCTTCTTGAGTTGGTTCTTCATTGCCTTCATCCACATAATAATGGATAATTTCATTGTTGTTCAAATATGTTAGGAACGAGGGCATGTTAAGGCTTTTTTCCTTATCGTTAGTAACAATATTCATATTCATATTCATGATGGCTTATGCTAACCATTCATGCTAGGGTTTTTGGATTTGCAATGCCATTTGTTCATTGAGGCTTCTTGCCACTTGACAACCTTCAATCATATTCAATTCAATAGTGTCATTTTGAATCGGTTCTAGAGAATATGTATGTGGTTAATGTGATGCAACAAATTCCATATTGTCTTGAGCTACTTCATCATCTAATTGAGTTGCACTAACATGTTCATCATTGTCACCTAATGGTTGGAAATTTCCCTGAGGGATGCTTTAGACCTACCTCACCCATGCCAATGCTTGATTTTTTGGAGGTCGACCTCCCACCCCACATTTCCTTGTCATCATCATATTCTTTGTCATCATCATCATCATCTTCATCACCATCACCATCATCATTAATGTCTTCATCATGATCACCATCTTCATCATCATTGTCATCTCTAGGTTCCTCATCAACATCTCTGTCATCATCATCTTCTTCGTAATCATCATCATCATCTTCATCACCATCACCATCATCATCAACATCTTCATCATCATCACCATCTTCATCATCATTGTCGTCTCTAGGTTCCTCATCAACATCTCCATCATCATCATCTTCTCCGTCATCATCATCATCATCTTCATCACCATCACCATCATCATCAACGTCTTCATCATCATCACCATCAACAACATCTTCATCATCATTGTCATTTCTAGGTTCCTGATCAACATCTCCATAATCATCATCATCATCATCATCGTGATCACCATCACCATCATTATCAACGTCTTCATCATCATCACCATCTTCATCATCATCACCATCTTCATCATCATTGTCATCTATAGGCTCCTCATCAACATCTCCATCATCATCATCTTCTTTGTCATCATCATCATCATCTTCATCACCATCACCATCAACGTATTCATCATCATCACCATCGTCATCATCATCACCATAAGTGCCCAGTGGATGATTTTGCAAATTTGACCCCCGTGTGCAAGAATTGCACACTCCCGTACTGAGCAAAACCCTAGTTTCTAATATGGATGTACAAGGAGACACCAGGGCCATGGGACCGGAGGAGAGGAGCACCCCTAGCACTATCTTGACGTCCTAAATCCAACGGAGTTGACGGTTTGTCGATCGAAGCCACGGTCGTCATTCTATGGCTCGTTCCATCACACATCCAAAAGGCCTTTGGGGACACCTGTTGGATACCTGCCGGGGGCATAGAACTCCAACCGTGCAACAAAACCTAGTTCCGGGGAGTCTTG
>BSBM01000376.1:11030000-11137500 GCA_027924585.1 Larix kaempferi
ATACTATATAAGATAAAAATGTCGTTCTTCAATATATCCTTGGAAAAGAGGCATAGTAAAATGGAGTCTCATGACGAAAAACAAGGAAGATTCCCGCAAACTTATGGGCTTATTCAAGGAAAGTCTTTATGCATCGTTATTTTCCCGACTACCAAGAAGAATTGCGTAAACGTTGACCTAGCAAACCAATTAATGCTTTTAGAATCAAATATAATTAATAATAACACGATTCCTTCTTATGAGAAATATGAGCTTAAGAACCTACAACTATCTGTTGAGGATTACAAGGTCCTAACTCAATTCAATATCGTTTCAATGGTATCAGTGGAACAAGACAAGCTTGATATAATTTTAGGGTCACCTTGGTTAAATACATTGGGTACCTTCATGTTCAACACAAGGAAAAAGTTCTTGACATTTCCTTACAAAAATAAGAAAGTCACATTCCAAGATGTTACACTGAAGCCAAGTTCAGGAGTTGTGTCATATGAAGACTTCAAAGACATCTTGAAGGTGCTTTCATAAGAAGATCAGAAATCCATACAGAAGATGCATGAATAATTCGATAAGGTTACCATGGACAAAGAAGAAGAGATCTTTCGTCTAAGAGATCATAATAAAAAATTACTTCTTCAAATCAAGAAGGCGAAGGATAAAGCACAAGACAATCAAAATCTAGAAGAAAAGAATCAAGATCTTCAGAAGAAACTAGTAGAAAATATCGAAGACAATGGTCACCTTAGGAATCATAAACAAGATCTAATGGATTAAATTCAGAAGATTAAAGATGATAAGAAATCGAAAGAAGAAATGATCAGGAATCTTGAAAATGATAAATATTTTTTGGAAAACATGTTGGATCAAATTCAAAAGAGGACATCCAAGCCGTCTAACTCAAAAATCCAAATTGAAGAAAAAAAAGCAAATACAAATCTAGTCATCGTTGAGTTAAAAAAGAAGCCATCTAGTAAAAAAACAAACAACAAGAACTCCTTATTGACACCTAAATTATAAAAATCATTTCGACCAACGATAGGGTCAAAATGAACATAAACAGAGGAGTTATGATTTCAAAAAGGAAAGAACACAATTTATCAACAAACTAAGTAGAAAAGAAGAAGTTCCATCCAACAAAGCAATCAACAAACAAATCCAATAAAGATAGATCTCAGATGTACTACTTCACGAATGATGTGACATTTTTCCCTGGGAATTCGAAACTCATATCGTCTGGTTTTGTCAAGTGTCACAGTTCTAACACAAAAGATTAAGAGATGACATTACAAGCAAGGAATAAAACATAAGTCTTGTCTTCAATAATCTTTGAGGACAAAGTTTTCCTTGAGGGGAAGGAAATGTAATGAATAATTAATAACACATAAATATTAGTAATAATTAAAAAGACTAATAATTAATATTAAATGTAATGAGAGGGCGCGTCCCCTCAATAGTCAATGACCAACATATTATAAAAAGCGGGCCAACATTTGCATATTCATCATCCTTTATATTATTAACTATATATTTGGTTATTTGACCATTATTGATCCTTTGTATTATTTACATTGTTTATTTTAGTAGTTTGTGGGTGAAAACATGAAGTTGGGAAACAATTTTGGCTTGTTTTTTACAAACAAAACTGCTAAATTTTATGTTTTTTAAATTCGACCTCTTCAAACCCATATCTCCCTTACGAATTTTAACTTGAACTAAACACAAATGTTTTAGAGAATTGAATTAGCTTTCTACTCGTATTTTTTTTTAATTTTCTTTATGGACAAATTTTGGGACAAATTTGGTGCACACCGACGACATATACTTGAAAAGTTTAGGTATGGATAATGAGTGACCTGTGTGGACGTTGGTTTTTTGATAGATGGTTATTCATTTTAGGGAAAAAAATTGTATGCTCATAATATACACACACTACACTTGTGCATGGACTATATTTTGAGTTTTTTAAGACTTGGGAACTATTTTTTATTATTTATCGAAACAACATATTTTCAGAAAATGGTGCACTATCGACACACGTTGGTGAGCTTCAATTTTCTCTTTAGTGTGACTCTTATTGGAAAAACTGAAAGTACCCTTTTGAAGAGGATGAGCCAATGAAATTTCAAATTTGTTGGTGTTGTCTTTGTTATGATATTGAATTTTCATTTCGTGTGATTTTCAGAGTAATAACATTATTAAGGGATAAGGTTTAGAAATTTTTATTAATAAATAGAAATTCAAATCGAAATGAAACAATTACTATATCATTGGAAACTAGATTCAGAGATGAATCCATTGTTACCAAGTCCGACAAATAATACTTAAAATTTGCAAGGGTTTGGGCTTGCTAAAGTTGCAAATTCCAGAAAGATGCTAGATATTTTCCCAGGTTTTGTTGACCATAAACTCTCGGCCGAAAAATACCTTCCAAACTCTCGGCCGAGAATTTAGTTCAAGCTCTCGTTCTAGAGTTTTTTTGAAAATACAACGCGGTTATTGGTTTAAACTCTCGGCCTAGAGTTTTTTAAACTCTTGGCTGAGAGTTTGAGGTTGACCTTTTTTCCCCTGTTCATCCGCACACCCTCTCTTTTTTTCACTTCGTTGTCACATAATTGTTTCTCAGCTTCGCGTTTTCACCCTTGTGTTGTGATATGTTGCAAAGCCATGGGGTTGGATGGTGATATGGAATTTTGACTTATATGTGGTTTCTGAACCACTTCTTATCACGTGTGAAGAGATTCACAATTATTATTGTATTTTCTATACTTCCATCCCATGCTCCATTCTCCAAAAAATGAACATCACAGGTGATTATAAACTTCCTCATGATAGGGTCATACAATTTGTATGCTTTTGTATCTTCCGAATAACCAACAAATATACATCTATGTACCTTGTTATCTAATTTCTTTCTCAGCTCATCTGGAATATGAGAATATGTGACACAACCAAAAGCATTTAAATGAGAAACAACATGTTATACCTATCCAAGATTCTTGAGGAAATTTGTTCTTCACACTCTTCGTTGGACACCTGTTCATGATGTATATGGCATTTGTTACTTCCCCAAAATGCATTTGAAATTTTTTTTGATGCCATCATGCTACGCGCCATTTCCATAATTGTTCAGTTCCTCCTCTCTGCGACACCATTTTGTTGAGGTGTATACCGCGCAGTAAATTGCTTGTGTATGCCATGAATTTTACAAAAGCAATTAGAAAATCATTTGATATGTATTCACCACCTATGTCTATCCTTACTACTTTGATGAAATAGCCACTTTACTTCTCTACAATTTCCTTTAACTATTGAAAGTATCCAAATGCAACATATTTAGGTTTCAAGAAATAAATCCAAGTTTTCCTTGTGAAATCATTAATAAATGTGAGAAATTAATTGCATCCTCCTAAATATTTTGTTTGTATTGGGACACATATATCTGAATGCAATATTTAAAGTGGTGCGCATGATCTAATTGGCTTTCCAATTGGAAATTTCTTCCTATGTTGTTTTCCAAAAATACAGCCTTCACAAACTCTTTCAGGTTTCTCAAACAATGGAAAACCCTTCACCATATTCTTCATATGCAGTGGCTTCATCCCACCAAAATTTAAATGTCCAGACCTAAAATGCCACAACCAAGACTCATCCCAAAGTTCCTTTGAATAAAATTATGCTTGTGTTTCTATACAACTATCATTTTCTTCCTTGGAAGAATGCTTGCTTGCCTCTTCACTTTCTAGTTTAAATGCAGCTTCAAAGTGCACAATATTTGTGTCTTGCATAGTTATTTATTTCATATCAGGCCTTATTCTTAAGGGAAACAAGCTATTTCCTATCAACTGAACCTTAACAATGAGTTTTTGACTTGGGTATTTGTCTAATATCACACAATTATTGTCTTCCATATAGATTCTATAGCATTTCTGCAATAGCTATCTAATGTTCATTAAGTTGTGCTTTAGACCTATGACATAATATACATCAAGAATAATTTTCTACTCCCCCCTTTTGCTTAGAATGTCACTAGTACCTTTACCCAAAAAAATGACTTGGATATTGTAACATACCCTTTTAGCTGGAAAACATTTTGTGTTAGCAAACATTATTATAACTTTTATTGTAAAGTTTTATGTTGGACAGGTGTCCAAGGATGACTATAATTTGCACAATATATTATTATTAAATAAATAAAATATGAGACAAACACCTAAGAGGACTGTTGAAAGAGTGGTTACTGATCCACTAGGTGGAATGAAATCTGGGGTAGAAGGAAATGGACAAGTGGCAGCATCATGATGCAACTAACTCGATGTTGTTATGGGACAACTCCCTTGAAATGTGGTCATAGTGCCCTAAAAGATGGGACTGGAGCTTGAAGCTCATTTATTCCAAACTAACCACTAAAAGACCTAGGCAGTATTTATAATAGCCATCAAACATTGAACTGAGGTTCATCACTTTTCCTGACGAGGAAATTTTCCTTGGGGTTTTGCTGTGTTTGCACCCAAGAGATTTGATGAGGGCATATGCTATGTTTTTTATCATGTTGTGAGTTTGCCAAACTCTTATTGAGTTCAAGAGGTTGATGCTGAGTGGAGAAGGCATTTTATTTTAGGAGGTTGATGCTGAGTGGAGAAGGCATTTTTGAGTGCCTTGCTTCTACACAGATTTCCACCCACTTATTGGATCAGTAATCAGGCTTGGGGGCTCACTATTAGTCAACAATTGATCTGCTTCTTCTGAAACAGGTTGGGAGGAACATGCCTCCTTGGGTGTTTGTCGGTCCTATCGTCTTTCACAGGTTCCATTGTCTTATCTACTTTTATTTTAAAAGTTCTATTGTCTATTTAACTTTTATTGTTTAAGTTTTATTTCAGTTTTCCTGAATAATTTAATAATTCTGTATAAATCGAACTGATTGAATAAAATAGTCTCTGCATTTTTCCCCATGCAAAAAGGAACAACATCGTACTCTAGTACAAAGACAGATTAAGTAGAATACATCAAGATAGGAAAATAGCCAAGTGAATGAGAAGATTAAATTATTATAAATTCCTCAAGTTTTCTACTTACTGTTTAATTCCTGTATATACATTTACAGTGCCCTCATTATCATTTATTTTTAGCTAATTGTTTTCCTAATTTACATGCAATGTTTCCTCGTTTATAAATATCTCTATTTTCAAAATAATTAGATTCCTGTTCTAAAAGTATAAGAATTGTTATCTATATTCAGTAGTTAAATGTTCATGTTTATATTAAGAAATTTATAGATTTACTTTCAATATATAGCAGAGTGATATTTCTTTTACAGACAACAAGAATTCCCAATTATTTCATGCACACATTTACTCATTATATCATAAACTCCATAGTGGAAATCAAACATTTATTAGTCTGTGCTATAACCCTAAACAGAGTTATCAACTTCCAGCATCCAGTTAACATTCTCATTTTAAACAAATTAAACTCTATTTTTCCTTATTACACGATTCCAACTAAGATGTAGAATTATTACAGTTTTAAACAAAATCAAGTTATGATCTCAACATTTCACAGTGGGAGATCTAGTTAGCATTATCGATTTTCATAACAGGTTTTCAACTTAAACTTATAAACAAATCTTGTGCTATTTCTTATAAACCAACATAGTTAACCCATCTTAAGCAATAAGTCAAACCAAGAGTTTTATTTCCATAACTTGACAGAGTTGAAGACTCGACATCATAACGATGATCAAATCAAGCCATACATTTCATACAATTCAAACCCTAACTTATAGAATGACATTGCCGAGAACTTCCCTCAACCAATGAACCCTACACAACCAAACTCTTCTCTAAAAACAAAAAACGTATCCATACGATTTGTAGAAATCAAAGGATCATCACGATATCCAAGTCTGGAGAGACCCACGATACAACTATACAGTTTTCACAGTTATTTCATGCAGAAGAAATGATACCAAGAAGCTTCCATTGCATTTCACAACTATAACTTTTATCCATCAACCATAAAACACATAACTATCTTGAGAATGAGAGGTATCACTATATTAAGTCTGAGAATAAGAATCTCTGTTACACAACAGTTGTATTCACAATCAACACGGCTGTTGCCCTGAGGGTCGAGGTATTATCCTCCCCATACTTTTAAAAGTTTACAAACCCAATCTCTACAAATTTACAAAACTCTCTGAGTTAAAAACACAACACACAGGACATCAAACAGTCGGCCATCATCTTAATCTACACAGAGTTTCAAGGCAACCGCCGAGGCTTACCGGTTGATATAGCTATTTCCAACCTTCAATGCCTAGATTTGAGGAGCCATTGAATGATTACACCTACACGAACAATACAAATGTGGTTAAAACAGTATCTCAGAAGGAAAGATTATAGTATCAAAATTCGAATAACCGTTAGCACTCATGTATGAACATTACAGTGAAGGAATCAAAACACATTACCTTTTAAATGATAGTTCGCAGCAGCAATAAACGCCAAGATAGGTGCAACTGCAACCAAACTCTTACTTCGTCGAATGATGGTATAGCAAGAGCCAACACCGAACCATCAACTATTTTAAAATAGTAAAACAGTGCCAAGAAATGTAGTAACTCTGGCGAGGCCCTGGCCATTTATTTCAAACCTAGTCTTAAAAAGAACAAACCCTCAACAAGTCGGGGTATCGAACCACCCAAAGACAAACCCTAAGATTGCAAACCGATACATTCACCACTGTACAAGAACTGGAGAGAGCTCAGTTCTATAAATTACATAGGTTACGAGTTCAAGACTCAGGAGCTACGCCTACACAGGCAAAACAACAAAACTACAAACCCTCAGCCTGTCGGCCACACAGAGCCACAACTACAAATGCCAAGTTCACAATAAACATGATAATCAAAACCAAAGTAGGGTTTAACTCACACCCATCATTACACTACTAGATCAACGGTGAGATTACCGGGTAGACTTACGAAGCATCAATGCCATCTACCACATTAAATGTGTTATCATTTCAATCGCCACGAAGGAGCCATGAAGGAGCCAGTTCATCAACCATTGAACTATTATGTTTACAACTCATCACTCAGTTGTTACACCACGATGCTATCACGTTAACCAAGCTTACTATGCCATCCACGAGGGAATACCACTATTCTTGTTAGGTGTAAGCATTCAATGCATAGGATACTATTACATCCGCCAACCTGTAAACCATATTAACATTCATATCATACAACATGGATATGGTTATGATAAGGTTGTGAGATACCACCCTTGTAACATTAAGTTAAGGGTTGGATAGATTTTCGCCAAAGTTTGCATAAGTATTACCTAGGGTCACATAAGTGCACACAACACATAATAGAACTTTTCACCAAAGTTTGCATAGTATCAAATAGAGTCACAATAATGCACTCACTCATATTATATAAAGTTTATTTATATAATAGCTTGGTTAATATTTCATTGCATTGCAATTAAACCATAAATTCAAGGAGATGCACATATTGCATATCACATAGGGTTATCAATTACATTGTAAATAGATTATATAAATAATCAAAGAAGATTGTTTATACATACATGCTATTGTATAGTGAAATAGAAGACTTGTTGATAAATCAAATTATCATAACCATGGTAGAAGTATAGACCCTAGACAAGTTAGCAAAACAAGTTATACATAGAATTTCCACAAATTGCCATGGAGGAAGAAGGTAGATATTTACATACAGTGCAACATGAATGGAAAACAAAAATAATTCTGAGTATAACATTGTGATATGATAGTTACAGACCTTCTCTGAAAAAATGTTTGATTACTTGTCGCAACTTTAAACTCTTACCTGTAAATTGTCATAAGTATGAAATCACATGCTTTAGCACGAATGCTAAGTAAGCCTCGGGGCGTTCGTAGGACCCCTTCATCTATCAACAGAAACACATTAGTTCAAGCACTAAGTTCATCATTCATAAACAACAACAATAGAAGTTTGCAACAACACAACTGAATGGAAATAACATCAAGACAAAATCTGAAATCTTTTAGTCGCAACTTCTTTTATGATAACCAGCTTGGCATTTAGTACAACAAGTTAAACTTTCATGCATTATTTTATTTTCGCATACAGTAAATAAGCAATAAATGTCATGTAGAAATTTTTTAAATTTTTGTGATTTTTCCGGGATGTTACAGATATTGTTACCAAGTGTGACGTCAATTTGTACTAATTCATTCAGACTAGGAAACATATCTGAATTTCCTGTCATATGATTATTGCAGCTTGAATCTAAATAATATATGCCACATGGAATTACTTGGAAAACATTACATTCAAGTGGGGAAGTGCATGCCATAAAAATTGTGCTAGTGGAAGTGCTAATGTTTCTTGATTGGTTTTGACCTTGCTTGTTTTGGTCGTGTTGCTTCCTGCATTCATATGCATAATGCCCAAATTTCTCGCAATAATGACATTGTATTTGTGATTTACCAAAACTTTGGCCACTTGGCTAATTAGAATTCTAATTTTGACTTCTACCAGAAACATTTGCAAGACTATTTTTGTGTCCTCCTCCAGAAAAAGTTCTTCCTCTGCCTCTATAATTAGATATCCCTATTCCTCTTCAATAGCTTATAGATGACTGTGCTACAAATGCATTTTATAGTGGTGTATTTGATCTATTTTTCATGATTGATGAGAGTGGCATGCAACATCAACACTAAATTGGCTCATATCTTTCATTTCCTCCAAAGTCACAGCTAGAGATGTGAATTTTGGGGGAAGACTCATAAGTACCTTCTCAACAACCTTTGTATCATCTATAGTTTCTCCATGATATTTAATTTGATTGATCGGGACAACAACATGAGTATAAAAATATTCTACTGAATTTGAATTTTTCATTGACAAATTTTCAAAATCTCCTCTAAGAATCTATAATTTAGCAGTCTTTACTTTGTCCATACCTTCGTAATAATTTTTCAATGTACATCCAATACCTCCTTGGCTTGATTTGGTGCTGCTACTCTTGGGAGTATGCTCTCATACATTTTCTAATGTATGTAAAACAAGGCTTTCTCATACATTTTCTAATGTATGTAAAACAAGGCTTTTCCATCTTTTTTTCTCTGTTCCTTCAAAGCATCCTTCATAGCTTGGGTGAGAGAAATGTATGCTTCCTGATCTACTAGTTCCACATATCCATTTTCCACTATCTCCCACAAGTATTGAGACCAAAACAAAGCCTTCATGGTAAAAGACAAATATTCATAATGTTTTCCTATAAAAAGAAGGTTTTGCAGACTTGTTAGTGATGTACTAAAGGTAGAAACCAATTTTTTTAATTTTCCAAAGTCACCTCCTTCTTTTAAAATAGAGGGTATGCTCTGTGCGCTTAAAACTTAGTTGCATGCCATGTGACACTTGTCTCTTCCACCATACTATAGTATTCTGAGAATCGCGCAGTGAGAGCTTCAACACACCCCACAAATATTAAAAGGAGTAAATATTTACTGCGAAATTTTAGTGGGACATTTAAGGGCATTGTTCACCGCACAGAGATACTAGATAGTCATGTCACATAACATAAAGACAGTCTTTTTATTACTATGCGATATCATATATTTCTCAAATATGAATTTTCGGCACAGTAAAAAGTAAATCTCTCAATTAAGACTTTTCCACACATTAAAACAAATAAAATTCACATAAAGTAAAATACAATGTATTTTCTTTTCATGAAGATAATATGTCAATGGAATTCACACGAATGACTATTAAGAAATACGCGACATGAGATATTCTTTCCTTGAACACAAGTAAATATATATTACTAGAATACAGAGAGCAGGGACACGCATTCAGGATTGTGCAGATTCTTCACTTTTACATAGAGCTTCGATCTCAACCATTTGTGGATCCAATTGTGCAGACACGCATAGTATACTCTAGATTAATTTTATGGATGTGATTTCAAATTTGAAATAAAAAATCTATATAAAAAATAATTTGTAATTGAATAATGAATAACTAGTAAGTAACTGATACGTGAATAATTGGTAATGAAAGATGAAAGATAGACAAGTAACCTATAACATATAATACACTAAACTAAACTCTTTAGAGACACGAAGTGCCTCCAAGAGTCTTATCAAACGGGTCGGTACACAAAGTAGACAACTTTGATTACGGATTTCAAGTTGAATTATACGAAATCGATCATACAAAATATAAAATGTTGAAGGCGTCCAACTTATTGAGATGCAGCGCCTATTTCTACTGAAAGTGAAGCTGTGGGAGGCGATTATGAAGAAGATAGTCGTAACTTTCTTTCATCAGAGACTGCCTTCGCAAATCTGCCCAATCATTTCGATGATACCAACATCCCAAGCAATTAATATATACAAAAGCTATCATAAATCTTTCAAAATGTTACTCATTGTCATTACCTGAATTAATTGAAATCGATGTGCTTACCTAGTCAATGCTTCTCTGTTGGTGCCTTCGCCTGACACTTGTTCATAGATGCCGGTGTCGATATTCACTCTTGAAACGGGATCGTCCAAAAGATTTATCCCAATCTCTACCAGGTCTTCCAGATTCTTCTTAGTTGAGAGATCGGTTGAGCTTGTATGTCCCGTCAATTCAATCTGATCCAAACTATGCAATTTGTTAAAGGTATGAAAACAGAACCTGAAATTCTATAATGTTTCAATCTCTAAACAACTGCACACGACGAAATAATATATACAGGGAAGAAACAAAAGGACCTGGATTCTTAGATAGTTCTCCTCGGACTTAAAGGCTTTAAACAATCCCAAAGCGTGAATGTCCACCATATCTGCACTTGATTGCATAAACATGTCAGTTATGGGCACTTTACCACCATTGCATAACCATCCAAGCAGACCCCATTTTGCAGCGTCAGTGGCGTTGTAACCGGCCGTTTTCTGTCCAGTTCCTAGAGAAAGCAGCAGAAATTTGCTATTATCCTGTTTATACACACAGAGCTTGATCACTTTAGTTACGTCTTTCAAAGGTCAATGGTAATGATTATTTGGCTGTTTATATCCGACTTAGAAACAAACAGGTTTATAAATCACCCGGGCTTTCGACGTTGGCAATAAGAAATCTGGATTGCCTATAACAGCTTGTTTCATCACTTGGTTCATTGCAAGTAACGTCTGTAACACAGTTTACAGAACACCAAATTACAAAACTTCTAGGAAATCAATATTTTGATTTAAATCATAGTTACACGTCTATTCAGAGAGGGAAAGATATATACTGGATTGTTAGCGGGAACACCCCCGTCTACGAGATTGAAGCTTTTCGTATTGCCTGCGGAATCCTGAGTTTGGAAGTAGTAAGCAGGAAGATACGTTGGAGCTGCTGAAGTTCCAATGCAGACATCGGTCAACAATGCATCTGTTAACTCATTTTGTTTTGCCTGGAAAAGAGTTTGGTATTGATTTTTAATTCAAGGTTAGATACTGCTATCATTAAGAGCATAGAAACTGTAACGTAATTAGAAACCATGTGCGTACATAGCATACATGGTCTATACTTTTTAACAACCACAAAACTGTAAATAAAAATTAATATATTATAAAATCTTAAATTAGTATATGTAATATGAAATTTACACAATAAAAGCTAAATTAAATTGAAAAAATAAATAAATAAATATTGTATTTAGAAGGATTGTTAAAAACTATTAAATCTCAGTTTAATAATCTTTATTAAAATGCACACCTTCATAAAGTTTTAACTTGTTAAAATTAGAGTAAGCTAAAAAAATCTACCACCTTCACCACCACCACTACCTATAATCAACAAATATATAATTAAATAATGTATTAAACTTTTAACTCCCACAAAATTATAAAGAAAAATTAATATATTATAAAATCTTAAATTACTATGAAATTTAACAAACTAAAAAATATATAAAATTCACAAAATTAAAAATAATTAATTTATAAAATGAATAATAATACATATATATTTACAATATACAAATCAAAAACATAATTTACATTATACAAATTATGTTTTGAAATTTTGTTATCTTGAAAATGATTTATGTTACACTTGATCTCTTAATTGTAATAACCTAATAATTAAAAAGGGCTATATTTGGCTTTAATTTTGAAAAAAATATTAAAATCTTTTTTACTCACCTTGTATAACTAGAGGAATAAAATCATCTTCATTACTAAACATTTACTCATATTATCTCACTTCTATAATTTAGGCATATTATATTATTTCTATGATTTTTTTTTATCTTATATAACTCCACAAATAGAATTATATTATTTGCTATCAAAAACTTACTTTTTAACAAAATATTGAAAACAATTTAGAAACTTTAGCTTCATCTTTCAGCTAATTAAATTTCACCCATGTCTACAGAGAACAAAATGAGAAAGCAGATAAATTATCAAAAGAAGGTTTAAAAATGGAAATGGTTTACAGGAACTCTAGACTATTGAATATGCTAACTGCTTGCTTATTTTGTGAATGTACCTCTGTTGAATGTATTCTCCTAATTTAGGTATGAATGAGACAAGTATGATTTTTTTCTAAAAGAATCATATTATTTGCTAAACATTTTTTTTTTTAATTTAAAAAAAATTAAAAACTGAAATAGAATAATCTTCTTTACTAATTAACATTTATTCATATTATCTCAATTTCATAATTTACTCATATTATCTCACTTCTATAAATTCAATTTCTTTTATCTTCTATAACTCAAGGAATAAAATCATATTATTTGTTAAACTTTTTTTGTTCTAATTTTGAAAAAATATTAAAATCTCTTTTACTCATTTGGTATAACTCAAGGAACATAATTATCTTCTTTATTAAACATTTACTCATATTATCCCACTTCTATAAATTTAATTTCTTTTATGTTTTAATACTCAAGTAATAGAATCATATTATTTTTACTCATTTGGTATAACTCAAGGAACATAATTATCTTCTTTATTAAACATTCACTCATATTATCCCACTTCTATAAATTTAATTTCTTTTATGTTTTAATACTCAAGTAATAGAATCATATTATTTGTTAAATATTTTTTGTTTTAATTTAAAAAAAATATTAAAATCTTTTACTCGTCTTGTATAAAATAGAAGATCATCTTCTTTATTAAACATTTACTCATATTATTTCACTTCTATACATTCAATTGCTTTTATCTTGTATAACTGGAGAAGCACCAAATCGTACTCATCTCAGCTGCTGCAGTGAAACTTCAGGAAAAAAAACTTTTTGCCACATGCTGTCCAGGCTACTATAGCCATTGCATAAGCAGATGAAAAACAAAGAGAAAGGAAAAATTAAAAGAATCTAAGCTGGCGTCTAAAGGCAGCATTTTCAGCAATGTCATGACCATGCGGAAAGGATAATAATGGGAATATGTATGGTAAAAGTATAAAATTGTAAATTTAAGTGAATATAAGATTGGTTTTATGAACAAAGAATGATGTAAACAACCAGAAAGTTGTCTAAAGCATTGAAATTGAATTTGTGTACTCGGAAGTGTGAATGTATTCTCCCTTTCGATATGAATAAAAAGTGTGTCATTTTTTTCTGTGAAAAAAACTCTAAAAATAGAATCATATTATTTGTTAAACATTTACTGGTATTATCTCACCTTTATAAATTCAATTTCTTTTATCTCATATTTTTCTCATAATATAATGTTTATAATTTTCTTTTATTTTATCACAGTAGTAAAACTAGGTATGGCTTAGGAAAAAATCCAAGAAGAACGAATGCGAATAACAATGACTTGTAAGTCCCAAATGATAGGTTATCTCTGCATGCAAACGAATGTTCATGTACTTTAATGAGAACTCCATTTAATTCTCTTTGATCATCAATGGTTTACCCATAAGTATTAAATAAAATTTAAAGATATTAAAATAAAAATAAAATAATCTCATACTCCCATTCTTTGTCTTTCTTCTTTCATACATTTATATTATTATTCAATCTACAAATACTCATAGAACATTACCGTAAAAGTGGTGAAGACCGCAGGTTGCTGTATCTTGATGTCGTATGTGGGAATCACTACATTGGTTAGGGTTTGGTGTAATCTTGTATCGCCCAAATATTTTTTCAAGATCTTGTGCAGGTAATCCCCAGAATATTTGGGGCCATGCAGAATCTTGATTGCGGATTGCAAGAAGCGTCTGCAGCCTCTGCAGTAATTCATTTTTTATTGTTTCAATTTTGATGTCGATTAAAAAAGAGAAGAAACATAAAGAATGACTATTATTGATGTTGTTTGTAACAGAAAAAATAGAAGAAAAACAAATTCTTTTACGAACCTTATATGTGGAAAAATATGTGGAGAATTGTCCAAATAAAACTTGGTAATATCCTTCGCGGCAAACAGTGGACGATTATTCTCATTTGGAGCGGCTAACATGGCAGTGATCAATCCTCCCGTGCTCGTTCCAGCAATTACGTCGAAATAATCAGCTATACTCGCGTTTGGACCGTCCAATTCCTGTTACAGAGAGATTATATATATAAAATAATAAAAACATCATAAGGTTTTAAAGTGGAATAGATTAAAATCAATACCTGGAGCTTCTCCTCGAGGAATTCGAGGATAGTTGCAGGGATAATCCCACGAACCCCTCCCCCATCAATACTGAGAATTGTAATCATATTGCCATCTGCAAGTGACGGACAGCTGCAAATAGTATGATCCATGGTCTACCCAACTTACGCCTTCAGCTTCAAATTAATTTTGACTGATATATCGATGGAATGAATGAACTGGAATGTAGCTTATGCACGCTATATTTGAGCGGAGAGGTCGAATATTTATAAATATAATTGACTTATCTATTTGAAGTGGACAATTTTGGAATATGCGTGGAAGTTGAAGCTGGGCATTTTCATTTATCTTTGTGAGAGTTGCTCGTTTGTAAGTATCTTTGTGGCGACTACGATAGGTTATTTTCATTTCGTGTGCATCCACATTATAAATAAGAAAAGAAAACCAACAAACGCTCGCCAGCAAAACCCTGTTGTTTTCATGGAGGAAAAACAAACTTCAAAGGCGGTCTCCCAAAGACTGTTCTGCAAGTTCAAACACAGAAGAATGGTAAAGATCCGTGTAAGACTCAATCTCGGCTCTAAACTCGCGGGATTATGTAATATTTAAATGTTTGAATAAGTATATATTGTTTTGTCCCATTCTGTTACTTTGAATAAATTGTTAGAATAAATAGTAAACACTACGTGTTAGCTTAATGTTTAATATTAAAATTAGATACTTGGAATACCCTACCTCCCGCCCAGTGGATGTTGACCTCAGCGCCATGAATGGCTACTCTGCAATTATGATAACATATTCACGTGGATCAAACAGTTATCCACACCACTCTCGTCGCCAAAGAAAAAATCATTAAAATATTAGCAACTTGCTGATATTTATTTATATTTGTAGTTGTCCCAAAGTTCATTGTTGCTGATATTTATTTATGTTTGTAGTTGTCCCTAAGTTCATTTGTGCAGATCTGGCTGATGGATCAATTTTATTGATTTATAATTCACAAATAACTTAGACTGAGCTGTCTCTTAGGGCGGTTCCCCTTCTTCGTCCTCATCAACATTATTAGAAAGGCTTGGTCATCTTGCTCCAATTTAACCGGAATTTAATCGATGGTTTGTTTCTAGAACTGGGTTAATAAACAACAAAATAAAATATTTTTGTTTTAAAGCTATCTATATTATATTATAATTTAAAAAGAGACTAAACCATACATATTATTTTTCTTAGTACATAGTCTTGACATCGTGTACAAGGCTGGCCAAAGTGGAGCAAGGATAATTTTAGCGATGAAATTTAGCCCATGGGTTAATTTTCTATGTTTTTTTCCAAAAAAAGATTTGCCAATTTACATTTTTTGATTCGCCCAATTTTGATGGGGAACTTTTTTCAGTCTAAAATCACCAAATTATTATATGACCTATGTAAAATCCTTAGAAATTGAAATAATTTTAGAACAATATCTCCAAATATTTTATAGTTGACATTTTAGGAATTGGTATGATTCGCCAAGGGAAACCGTAAATAACTTTGAGTTTAAAGCAAAACATACTTTGTATCACTCTAGCAATCATATGCCACTAAAAAACCAAAACAACTTCTTATGAATAAACCATTAGACAACCAAAATTAGCAATGCAATAATTTTAGACCTCACCTGAGATAGTAACCACATGCACTTAAGAGTCTTTGGTTGAGTAGGATGCTCCTTATCTAAAGCGCGAGGCGTAAAGACTCGATCGATGGAGACCTTAGCTAGCATAGCGTAAATACTATATCGATGGAGACCTTAGCTAGCGTATTAATCCGATGAGTCAATTCTTTGACAACATTCACGATCACATTTAAGGTGGCATTAATCTTAACTAACGAGTTCCTGTTCCACTGTTTGTGTTCCTTCGGGCCATCCTCCCTCATAGTCCCATGCCTGTCCATCAATGCTTTGCCCCAAAACATCTTCATCTTCCAATACGGTAGGTCTTTTTCTCATGTTTAATTTCATGAGATCTCGACAAACTAGCATCCACAATCTCCTGTTCAACACGATCGAGAAACAGTCAAGCATTCTCCAACACCTCCCAAAAGTATTCCAAATTTTCCTTGACTACCTCACGTTGGAGGTGAGGCATGTGCGTGGCCCTGTGAATCCCCTCATTTCCCTCGGCAGCTCGAGTAAGAGCCATACTCCACACCTTCTGCTCTGAAACCCACCACTAGGGTCGAGCAAAAGATAAACCAAGACTTGGCATTGTTTCCCTCATAATCATCCTGTTATTTTTTGTCAATCCCAAAGCTCTATACGTACTTTAAATAATCTCCCAACCATGGAGTCATAAACTTCCAATAACCATACAAAGCAATCATCTTCCCCCATAATCCATCTCAAACACCCATAACCTTGTCGCAGTCCAAAATGATGACACCAAAACACTTACACCAAAATGATGGCACCAACTTTCTCAACCCTCCCCCGTCCCCCGTCCATGATGAGACTAATATCCCACTTACCATATCTTCAATGCAAATGAAAATAGCACCCATGTGCAAGCATAATATCATTATGATCGACGGAGAAGGTGGGTGTCCAAACCTAGGCCAAGGCCAAAGGTCTCATCATGACACCCTCCAATCATGTCGCCATTGTACACCCACATCTAAGTAAATATATTTGAAATTCATATTTTTGGGTAATTTAAAATACTATGCAGTCTATTTGTTTTTAAATTTTTATATGGAAGAATTCAAATACTTTTAGATAAGTTAAAATTCTTTTTTTTATAAAATTATGATCTAATTTATATCAATAAACAAAATTATAATGTCCATAATTATTTAAAAAAAACATACACCCATTTCCATCCAAAAGAGAACAAACTTATTTAATTATTAGTTTACTATACCTATTACTTCTCTCTACATTAAAAACAATACATAAACATCGCCATGCATAATGGGCTTTTTCCATAATTATTTAGTAATATTTTTTTATTGTAATTTGATTTGATTTTTATTTTAGTGGGTTATATCTATTAGATGTGATAGCTTTTATCGTCTATGTTTGAGATAAGCACTTAAAAAAATCAAATTTAAAAATATAAGGGAGGTGGAGGAGGTAGGTTTTAATGTTTTAATTAATATTTTTTGTTTTTTAATTTAGTATTATTGTACATTATTATATAAAATGATTGATTAAATTGTGTCTATTTGAATTTTATATAGAAAGAGAGTGTATTTAATTGAATTGAAGAAAAGTATTTTTACAAATATAATATATAGTAAAAATAATCATTTTTGTCTTTATAAAGTCAATATATAAAATAATGTATAAAAAACACTTTTAAAAGATAAATAAAATCATAGACATTTTGCTTGTAAGACATGAGCTCTTTCATTGAGCTAGCACCCTTCAAAGAATTAAGGAAGAGAAGAGGTTGTTGTGAAAGTCCCAAGAGAAGTGCCAAAACAAAAACCAGAAATAATGAGAACACAAGAATAAAAACAACAACCACACAAGAAAAATATATTTTACATGGTAAATCCCTGACAATTTGTCAAGGAAACATTCATGGGGCATGGAAGTCGGTATGCTTATTGCTCAATATTGAGGATTAAAAACTATATAGTAGTAGGTTTACAACCTATCACAATATTTGCATCTACAGGATAGATATTTATATCATTCATCCCATAGTTACATAAACTGACCAAGTAATTGTTGAACAACCGCAATTCTATCTTGAGTTAATTTGTTCTAACAATAATCATAATAATAGGAAGTTCCATATTAACTATTGTATATTATTCTTGGATTAATTGTTTTCACCATTTCAACAATCTCCACCTTGAAAAAAATTTACTTGATATCTTTCTTTAGTTCATTCATCACCTTTTCTACAAGCCAAGAGAAGCCAAACACCACCACAACTTCTCCAAGAGTGTTTGTTTTGTGAACAAGTCTAGGCAATTTTATTGAGTATGAACTTTCTAAGGAACTACTTCACCTCCATCAATAAGATGTCTTACAAAATGATATTTAATGGCAATATGTTTAGTCTATACTGTGATAAGATGGATTTTTATCCAAATCAATAACACTTTGACTATCACAAAATACTTTCACCTTGTCTCAAGTATCTTTTCAAAATAACCCAATAAGTCCTTTAACCATATTGCCTCCTTGCAAGTATGTGAGGCAGTTATATATTCTCTCTTCATAGTGGATAAATAATTTTTAAAGCTTTGACATCCAACAAACAGGTCCTCCTATAAGAGTGAAGACATTAGCTGAAGTAGATCTCCTTTTGGATAAATCATGTGCAAAATTTGGATCAACATAATCATATACTGAATCACTTTTGCCTCTAAAATAGGTGATACAATAATCACTTTCTCCTCTAATATAGTGAAGCACCCATATCAATGTTTCCCAATGCTCTTTACTTTGATTTTCCATGTATACATTGACAACATCAATTGTATGTGAAATATATGATCTTGTGCTTACAACGCATACATCAAACTTTCTATTGCATTAGCATACGATACACGAGACATATAATCCTTTTCTTCCTTATTTCTAGGGAAAACTTGAAGACAATTTGAAATCGGAAGAAAAATGGATCTTTATTAGTTTCGCATTATTCTTATTGAATCTCATGTTTATTTTCTCCACTTATTTCTATTCTAACAACCGCATCTTACCATGCTTCCTATCTCTGTGTAGTTCTATGCTGAAGATTTGTTTCATTGCTCCTAGATCCTTCATATCAAATGTGTTAGTTAATTTATCCTTTAACCTGTTGATATCAATCATATTTTTTCTTGATACAAGCATATCATCAACATATAACATCAAGATAATGAATATGCAATTTTCCAACCTTTGGAAGTAGACACAATGATCATACTCACTTCTTGTAAAAAAAAATCTCACCATAAAGGAAACAAACTTCTTGTACCATTGCCTGGGAGACTACTTCAGGCCATACAATGACTTCTTGAGTTCACAAACAAAATTTCTTTTGTGATCTTGAACAAGCCCTTCTAGTTGTTCCATATATATATCATCATCCAAATCTCTATGTAAAAATAATTTCTTAATGTCTAGCTTTTGTACCTCAAGGTCAAGTAAATAAACTAGTTCTAATAATACACAAATAGAAACAAGCTTAACAACTATTGAAAAGGTTTCGTGGAAATCAATATCTTTCTTTTGAGTATACCCTTTTTCTACTAGTCTTGCTTTGTACTTTTCATGATACAAAATGGATCAATATATAATTTGTCACCGATTAAGGTTTTCGAGGTCAAAATTTGAATGAATTGGATTGTAAGGCCCATTCTATGGGCATGTCTCATTTTGAATATTTGGGGTCTACAACCTTCTAGGCATGTTTGAGGGTCTAAACGACATTTTTAGGGTTAAAAAGCCCATCTCTAGATCCATGGGCCAGGAGGTGATTCTACACTACAAGAATTTTCCAATGACTTAAAGATCACCGCAATAAAATTCAGTATGAAAAAGTTATTCCTCATGCAAGTTGACATATCCAGTTGACCACCATGGTACCAAGTGGATTCCATGTGAACTCTCATTTATCACACATGTGGAGCTAGGCACATGTGGACTTTAAATAATATTCTAGAATTTCCAAAAACCTAACCCCAATCAAGATTTGAGGCATGCAAAAAGCCTAAAATTAACCCTAAATGACTATTAGGCTATGTTAAATACATGGTCATTAGCAGAAGAGGCAGTTCAATTCTTTTGATGTATTGTTTTGTTCCATAGTTGAACAACAACACATGAGTGGGTTTTAGAGCATAAAAAAGGGGATATGAGATTATACAGTAGCCATTCTAGACACAAAGTCAAAGGTAACTCCATAAAGAGTAACATTTCGTTTGTATTTGCAATTTGTTACAAAGAGCAAGGCATTGTCCTTATCCATGGTTGGGTTTTTCCCCATAGTGGGTTTTCCTAGGGTATATCTCATGCTATTCTGTGGATTGTGTACTTATTTTCTCTAGTTATTCTCATTTTAGTTCCAGTTATTCGGCATTCAATAAAAATAAGCTAATAAAAATGAATTAATTTGTAAGATCCACGGTGACAAACTGTTCTAGTTGAATATCCACGACTTTGTATGGATCATTTCAACTTTATCATAAACAACCATATTTATTTTGTAAACCCACTTGCAACTGATAACTTTCCTACCCTTTGGAATTTCTACCAAGTCTCGTGTTTTATTCTTCTCCAAGGCATCCATTTCTTCTTTCATTGTTATTTTCCATTTAGCACTTTCAATAACATGCATCACTTCTTGATAACAACTAGGTTCCATATCATACTTTTTGGGGAGATTCCTGACTCTTGTAGATCTCCTTAGAGTTTATTGTGGCATTTCCTCATTTTCCTGAAATTTCTATTAGCTTCATAATCTTCTTAGGAGCTTCTTCATGCTCCTCCTCTCATGTAGATGAATATGTCTCCAACTGAATTTTTTGAATTTCTGGTACTTGTTCCTATTTCATTTCAACTTCAACCATGTCTAATTTTTTCAGAGAATATTTCTCAAATATTGCATATCTATTAATGTTGATTGTGTGGGTAGTAGGATGCCACAATATATATCCCTTAACTCCATCACCATAGACAACAAAGATATACCTCTTTAATTTGGGATCTAACTTAGAAGGTTGATTCTTAGGAATAAGAGCATAAGCATCACAACAACAAAAATTTCATTTTTAAATAATCACAAGAATGAAATATGCACAACTCTTATGGAATCTTACTGTCTATTATAGGTGACGGTGACCGATTTAATAGATATAAAGCTATAATGATTGTTTCTTCCCACAACTCTTGATGCAACTTGGCATTATTGAGCATGCTCCTTGCTCTCTGTAGAAGAGTTTTATCCATGCATTCATTAAAACCATTTTTTTGAGGAGTATATAGGATGTATATTTTTCAAATTTATTAGAAAAGGACTCACCTCCGCTATTTGTTCTCAAACATTTGATTTACTTGTCAGTGCTCTTTTCAACCAAAGCTCTAAATTGCTTAAATTCATTAAACACATCAAATTTTCTTTTGCACAGATAGACCCACACATTTATAAATTAATCATCTATAAATGTCACAAAATATGATGATCCTCCAAAAGAAACTATAGTGGATGCCCCCCAAACATTTGAATGGATATAATCAAGGATAACTGAACACTTATATGACTACTTGTTTTAAATGTATGCCTACTTCGCTTCCCATAAACACAATGCTTACAGAAATTCAAATTCAAATATTTTAAACTTAGAAGTAACTTATAGTTTATTGGTACGTTGATCCCTTTCTTGCTCATATGACCCAATTGTTGATGCTATAAATGATTAGTTCCATTTTCTTCCTAAAATACCTTGCTCCATTTATCTCAGTACTCCCTTCTAGATGATAAAGGTTACCAATATTTTTAGCATTCATTACTACCATGATTCCCTTGGACCCTTTAGTACTCTACCTTGACATGTGCATTCATAACCTCCAGAATCTAGAACTCCGAAGGAAATTAAATTCTTTTTAATTTGGGTACATGTATTACCTTCAATAACGTCATTACAATACCATAAGCATCTTAATCTTAATGCTACGAATGCCAATATTTTTACAAGAAACGCCATTCCCCATAAAAATAACACTCCAATCAATATATTCTATCTAGAAACATGTGTATGAGATGTACCAGAATCTAATAACCATTCCCGACAATATTGTAAGAAATTACAATATGATAATACTTTGTCAACCATACCTGAACCTGTTTCAGCCAAATTTGCTTCCTTCGTGGAGTCTTCCTAGGATGCTTTCCACTTCCAAAAATATTTCTTCAGATGCCATGATTTATTACACTATACTAACATTTCTTCTTACCATTTTTTTCCTTTTGACATAGATCTTGATGTACCTCTCTAGTTCTCCCCTCTTTCTTTAGATCAACCTCTATTCACCATTGATTATGATGTGGAAGTTTCTATACTCGGTTTTCTTTGAATTTCCTCAAACAAAAAGCCTCCCACAACATAATCATAATCAAGGGGTTTTGTTGAGATAAACCACATAGATGTGAGTAAGTGATCCCAATATTCAAACAATGAACACAATAACATGGATACCTTATCTTCATCATCATACTTTACATCCATACTAGTTAATTGACAAATCATAGTATTGAAAACATTTAAATGATCATCAATTTTTGGACCTTATTTCATTCGTAAACTATAGAACTACTTCTTCAAGTAGATTGAGTTCATCGAGGATTTTGTCATGTAAAGGCTCTCCAATTTGCTTCATAACCTTGTTGTTGTCTCCTCTCCAACAATATTAAATATAACATCATTTTCCAAATACAAATGAACAATGTTGAGATCTCTTGTATTGAGGTATTCCCAATCCTTGTCCATTATACCTACAAGTCAATTTTTCCTCCCAAGAAATGTCTATTGAATTCTTTATTGCACCAACAAATCATGCATATTTAGTTTCTAGAGTTCAAAGATATTATTCCCGTTGAATTTATCCACCTTGAACATTAGACTTAATACATTTTCCATTTTATGAACTGTGGAAATAGGGACCAAACTCTAACAAAGTTTCTTCAGTGAAGATATGTAGAGTCCAAAATTTGATTTCATGTGTTTTCCAAATAAA
The DNA here is from genome assembly GCA_027924585.1 of Larix kaempferi. Taxonomy (NCBI): domain Eukaryota; kingdom Viridiplantae; phylum Streptophyta; class Pinopsida; order Pinales; family Pinaceae; genus Larix; species Larix kaempferi. The sequence goes on from BSBM01000376.1 coordinate 11,053,321, forward strand.
CCATATGACCTCGACATCATTAAAAAAATTCTATTTTTCACGCAAAGTATATTAACAAAATATACCATATAAAATCTATGTTATCAAATTCTATTTTACATTAATGTAAAATAGAGATTGAAGGAAAAAATTCCATAGAAAATCCTATTTGACCCACTAAAAAACAATCCACTCACCTGAAAAATAGATATTCTTAATCTACCTCATGTGCCCGTTAACCATATTTTCCTGTGCTTGTTCCCACAATTCAACTTGGGAACTAGGCTATCATGCCTAACCTTTGTCTCTAGTAGCAATAGAAATGAAGGAAAAAATTGTGGTGTGTTTTCTAGTGACTATCACTTTCCCAAAGGTTGAATACCTATGATAGTATAACGATTATCGCTCTTCTTGCACCCATTATTTTTTGGTATTTATTAATCAAGGATGCAAGTTATAATTTATGAAAAGTTGATAAATACTTTGATATTTATTTTTGAAAAATGCTCAAGACTAAAGCTTTCCTTTTGTCCTTATAATAGGAGAGATATAAAAGATAGAACTTTTGACTTATTAATTAAATGATGTAGCAGCTGGAATGACCATGTTGAAATTGAATGAACCACGATCGCATGGGTGGGGAGACCATTCCTACTACACAACTTGAGAAAAGGACAAAAGTCATAATGATAGTTACTTAACCAACCTCCGTTAGATTCAGGGGAGGATCCTTGGCCAACAAAATCCAAAGGCGGGAAGTGAGCCTTTGCTAAGACCTAGGGAATAAAAACTATATATGTATGCATGGGAGGACATGATGCTCACTAGTATGCAAGGATAATTTGTTATGGGAGAACTTGTAAAGTGTTCGGCAATTTTATGAAAGAGAAATAATCCATTAATGAGATAAGATAAGAGCTCTTTTATACATTGAAAGAGTGTAGAGGCATTTTCATAGAAGCTATTGCAGCATAGAGAGAAGTATGTTTGTCCCTCTGGTATCATGGTTCATGCTTAGGCGTTATTGTTGAACAAGTAACATGACTTCTCAATAGTCTATGGTTGGGTGAAAAGTGGGCATTCCAACTGTTTTTGGAACTAACGTTGCAGTACATATATGTATCCAAATTCCTGTCAAAATTTAGTCTCTTAGATTCCTTAATATTATTCTTGTTATCTATGGTTTATGCAAGTTCTAAATATTACAATGTTAGACTAATTATTGTTTATGTCCTCTTTAATACTCTAGTCAAACGTTAAATTTGTGAAAGGTTAGACTTTTGTATAAGTTCATATAGTTTCTAACATAGGTTAGTAAATATTATATTATGTTTTACTTATTCTTATTCCAAATTACTAGACTTCTTAGTTTCATAGTATATCAAAGGAAAATATTATACCATGTTCTAATTATTTCCTCACCATACCCTAAATGTTTCATTATATTTTATATTTATTTTCCATTGAATTCTAAGCAAAAGAAATGTACATTATGTCTCTTGCATGTTTTATACTACAAATGAAAATGGTTTACTTTTCCAATACTTAATAATCATTAGATTAGAGGCCCTTTTAATCTAAGAAATGAGATTGAATAACTACATGGCTACGGTAGAAATATGCAAATAAATTATTCTATCAACCTAATACGAGTATATATTACGTTTGCAGATCATATACAAATTCATACAGGAATACAGGTGGTCCCTTACATACAACTCTCTATATATGGCTAGTCAACATTTAACGTGTATTAAATGACTACATAACCAGGACATGTCACATGTATGTAAGGGACCAACTGCATGCTAGAGTGCCACCACATTAACAACCTTGGAAGTGACTACTAGTTTCAATTGCGGGTGTCCTGCTAGGCATCTTAATTGTTTATTTATTATTAACTTTGTTAATATCTCCATCCACCCATAATGTTAGTCAAGTCGGGATAAGGTTTAAACCTTTTCTTATAACGAGGTAGCTTATGGCTTATTACAATTAGGACCCCTTAGGATGCAAGGGTGGTAGTTATTTATCATAACATGGGGCATCAATAGGTTATGTGGCATGGAAATAAGAACCGTGTCCTATTATTAATAATAATATTGCCTCGTATGCTTAGGGCACATAGGTAGATCGTTACCTTGTGGGCACTGAAGTATCAAGTGACCAATATCACTTAGTAGAAGAATATATTTAAGAATAATGAGTATGGATCACAAATAGGATAAGTAACATAGAAATAGAACCTCGTTAAACCATTGATTCCTTTTACTACATGTGTTTAGAATGAAAGTTAAAGGTATTCCTTGAGCACACTAGGTAGAAAATGTCGTGGTTACCAAATCAACCCTACAAGGGATTTTATATACTTATACAAGTATATCATGTTATGACAATAGGATTTCGACCAAAGACAAAAATTGTCGTAAGAACATTCTTAATGGACATAAAAGTGGATTAAAAACTTTATACAACGATAATCCATTATTGCACAACCAAATATATGCTATATATGCACTTATCAAGAGAACCTGCACTTATCAAGAGAACCTGTTATGAATAACTAAGAAGCAGCATGAAGTTATATATATATATAAATTAGTTGGTAATTTGGAGGTGTATTACATATCGTATTCAAGTGGTAGATTACAACACTTAAGCCTTTCTAGGATCCACAAAATTACGAATGGCAATAAAACTATCAAACTGAAAAAATTTCTTTGTATAAGGAGATAATAGAATTTTTTTAGACAATGTCTATTAACATTGATGAGGAACAAAACTACCACGAGAATGTGAATCAGCATGCCTTAGAATCTTAGGTAGTGGTCGATTTAAATGACAATAGAGGACAAGAGACCCCTATAGAATTACTAAAATCTATGAGAATCTTAATAGTAGAATTGCAGAGTTACAAAGCAGATAATGAAAAACTAATAAAAGAACAAGAGGGACAACGAGAATTAAATGAAGTTTTACTACATAATTTATCTCAAATTAAAAGGCAGAAAGTTAAGGATTTGTTCAATCCTCTGGTGATGAAGGCATCCAACATAAACCTCCTGTTTATGAAACTTCAACTCATGAAGCATATAAATATGAGAATTCATCCAATGGAAAAATCGGATTTTGGAATTTATGAAAAAAATGAAACTGTGAAATCATCACCAACAAAGAAGAGAAAGTATAGAGACCATCAAGTAGGGGAATTTAAGAAAATAATACCACCTACATTTGACTAGGAATCAAAGATAGGGGAAGAAGCAAAAGCATGGATTTTAGCCATGAGCAAATACTTTCATGTTGACGACTACTCTAACAACATGATAGAAAAAATGACAATCTATAATTTAAATGGAAAAGCTAGTATATCGTGGGAAGAATTTAGCCTAGATTCATGACACATGGAAAATAAAATAGATTGAAAAGGATTTAAGAATTTTTTAAGTGAAAATAATTATTAAAAATATATTATGAGGGAAAACAAAAGAACTTTAGTCCCTAAAATATTTATTCGGTCAACAAACTTTGAATGCATGACCTGTTATATGGCTATCCTTTCTCAATTAGTATAACTTTGAGATAAAACACATTAAGGGAAAAGAAAATATGATTGTAGATGCTCTCAAAAGGAAAATTTACATGATTCATGGAACAACAATCGATAGTTATGAATCTAATTTAAATATAAAAATTAAAGCTACACCTGCAGCAGATGCAATTTATGACAAAATAAAGAAGAAATTGTAGAAAGATGAGTTTGAAATTAACAAAACAGAGTTAAACCTTAACAAAGAGGGGTTACTATTCAAGGGAAATGTATACATACCAAATTTAGCAAATTTAAAACTCTTAATTCTCGATGAATTTCACAAGAGACCATATTCCTTTCACCTGGGTTACTGGAAGATGTTAACATCTTTGAAAAAAGAGTACTATTAGCCAATATGAAAATAGAATCAACATAATATTTAACTAAATGTGTAGAGTGTCAGGAGGTTAAAGCTGAGAATCAACACCCTGAGGGACTGTTGCAACCTCTACCCATTCCATAATGGAAATGGGAATTTATATCAATGGATCTTATCACCTAATTACCTAGTTCAAGGGAACATCATTGGTGGTAGGAAAATTGAGTAAGGAAACATAGTTTACTCCTATGAAATATACTTTTGAATCCATTAACATAAATATTTTTTTAATGAAAAAAATCTTCAAATTGCATGGGATACCAAAAACTATAATTTTTTATCAAGATGAAAATTTTACCTCTACTTTTTGGAAATCCTTGTTCAATGGTTTAGAAACGTAGTTGATTTTAAGTAATGTGTACCATCCTTAAATTGACGAATAGACAAAAAAAGGAAAATCAAATTTTAGAAGATAGGATTCACATTTAAGTCATGGATAGACTCACTTTGCGGGAAGATTATCTACATCTAGTAGAGTTTACTTATAACAACGGTTACCAAAATTCATAAAAAATGAGTCCCTTTGAATTCTTATATGGTAGAAAATGCAATACACCAATACTTTGGGATAGTCCGATACAAAAGATGATTTTAGGACTTGACATGTTAAAAGAAATGGAACATGTGGTACATAAAATAGGAAAAAATTTAAAGATATGTCGGGATAGACATAAAAGTTATGCAAATAAAAATAGGATCCATAAATAATTCAATGTCGGAGATCATATTTACTTAAAAGTGAAGTCAAAAAAGAGTTATCTGAAATTGGGAACTACTCAAAATTAGCACCAAAGTTTTGCAAGTTGTTTCAAGTGCTATCTAAAACAGGCCCATTGGCCTATAAACTTGCACTACCAACCAATGTAAAACTTCATAATGTTTTCATGTTTTTTATTGAAAAAGTATATTCATGATTTTCTCATGTCATTGATTGGAATGTGATACAAGTGGAACCAAAAGGTGAGTTCTAAGAAGAACCATTATGAATTCTCGAACGAAATGAAATTTTTCTTTGGAGCCGAGCCATCATTCAAGCAAAGGTGCAATGGATACACTTTAGTCTTAAGGATGCCACTTGGGATATGTAGGATTCCATGAGAGAGGCATATCCATCTCATTTCTAGTTCTAACAAAGATCGGAGTTGAACATTGAGGATGATGTTAGTTTTAAGAGGGAGAGAAATGTTACACCCCTTTAGTTTTAGCATTTATTAAACAAGGATGCAAGTTTGAATTTATGTAAAGATGGTAATTACTTTGATATTTATTTTTGAAAAATGCACAAGACTAAAGCTTGTCACTTGTCCTTATGATAGGACAAATGTAAAAGATAGTATTTGACATATTAGTTAAATGATGGAGCATCTAGAATGGCCATATTGAACTTGAATGAGCCATGCCCCCGTAGGTGGGGAACACAATCCTGATGCTGAAGATGAGAAAATGACAAATTTCAGAAGGAAAAATACTTAACCAACCTCCCTAATATTTAGGAAAGTCTCTAAGGCCAATGGATTCCCAAGGAGGGATTCAAGTTTTTCCTAAAGGGCTATGAAATAAAAATTATATATGCTTGCATGGGAGGAAAGGACACTGGCTAGTATCCAAGGAGTTTTTTTGTGGAAGCACTTGCAAAGTGTTACAAAATTTTATGAAAGAAATAATCCATTATTGAGATAAACAAAGAGTTGTTTTGTACACTAGAAAAGTGTAGAGGTATTTCCATAGAAATTGTTGTAGCATAGAGAAGAGTGTGTTCATCCTTATGGTGTCACAGTTTGTGCTTAGGGGTGATTGTTGAGCAAGTAATATGGCTGATAAAGAGTCTATGGTTGGATGGAATGTGTTCATTCCATTTTTTTGTTAATGTTGCAATATAGATATGTATCTAAATACCTGTCAAATTTTACTTTCTTAGTTTCCTAAATATTATTCTTGTTATCTATGGTTTATGTAGGTCCTAAATATTTTAATGTTAGATTAATTACTTTTTATATCCTCTTTAATACTCTTATATTCCTAAATATTATTCTTGTTATCTATGGTTTATGTAAGTCCTAAGTATTTTAATGTTAGACTAATTATTTTTTATGTCCTCTAGTCCTATGCTAAAATTGTAAAAGATTAGACTTATGTATAAGCTGATATAATTTCCAAAGTAATTCAATAAATATTGTATTTTATTTTACTTCTACTTATTCCAAATTACTAGTCTTCTATCTACTTAATTTCTTAGTATCTTAATGGAAAATATTATACCATATTCTAATTCTTCCATCACCATAACCTAAATGTTTCATTCTATTTTATATTTGTTTTCTATTACATTGTATCGAAGGGAGATGCACATTCTATCTCCTAAATATTTTATACTATAACTGAAAATGTTTTACTTTTCCAATATTTATAATCATTAGATAAGATCCCTTTAAATATAGGCCATAAGATTGAATAACTACATAGTTACAATAGAAACAGACAAGGAAACTATTCTACCAAACTAATATGAGTATATATTACATTATTATATTATATACAACTTCATAGTTCCAATAGTTACTAAGTAATTGTATATTGTAACTAAAATATACTACTATGATCAAAGAAAGAAAGTAGTTACATAATTATGTGGGTTGAGACTCTTGTTTACCTCAGCAATGAAATCATAAAGAACATAACTAGAGATAAGAAATCTCTCCTTTAATTCTATCTGATTATCTAACGAATCAAGTCTATGTATAAGTTGAAGAAATAACAACATATCTCTATGAAAAATTATTAGAGAATTTTACCAACATTACCGTACAACCTACCATCAAGAAAATTATAATTGCCGCATCAACCAAAACATAGGATCGAGGTCCTCTAAGTATTCATTCAAGTAGAGTAATTCCCTCTATTCAAAGACCCGAGGGTTTAAGGCTTATTTAACTCAAAATTATAAGTAAAAAAAAATCGAAATAGTCGCAACAATAAACTAATACAAGGTAAATCATTTTATTCGAATGATTGAGCTTATAGCCTTAGCATACCCACAAATAAACCAATTAGAACTTATTCAGAACATTAAACGAAAATATAATGAGGTTAAATAGTTTTTCCATAGAGAGAGGAACTACTAATAAACAAGATTATTGTTTAAACAAGTCAACTCATAGGCTTCACATTTAGAATGTGTAGCGTTATATTTTCCACAAGAAAGAAAGCATGTAACATTAGTAAAGTCGAGATAAGGTTTAACCCTTTGCTTATAACAAGGTAGTTTAGGGTATCTTAAGGAGCTATATAAGGGTTAATTAAAATGTTCTCGCTTGCCAGAATTTGGTAGAGCAATTTTTGTCCAAATCGTAATTTGGAGTGCTTAGATCGCAATTTTGGTGATTTGGGTAATTTTAAAATTGGGAAATTAGTCTAGAGCAAGCAATTGCGAAAATAACAATTTCCAACAAAAATTTTAACCAGTTTTTATCCCAAAATCACCAAAAAAGCGAAGCGTTTTGGTTGTCTTTTATCCTACGCTGTATCTTAATACTAGGATGCTTTTGATCGCAGGGGTGATAGGTATTTATCCTAACATGGGACATCAACAAGTTATCCGGCATGGATATAGGACCCGTTTCCTATTATTAATATTCATATCACCTCATATGATTAGGGCTCATAGGTAGATATTTACCTTGTGTGCGCTAAAGTATCAAGTGACCATTGTCACTTAGTCGAAGAATATATACAAGAAGAATGTGTCAGGGTGACGAATAGGTTAAGTAACATAGAAGTAAGTCCTCATTATACCATTGAAGCCTTTGACTACATCATTAAAATGCAAGTGAAAGTTATTCCTTGAGCATGCTAGGTAGCAGATGTTGTAGTTACCAGATAAACACTGCAAGGGGTTTTATAGATTTATATAAGCATATCATGTTACGACAATAGGATTTCGATCAAAGATAATAATAAAAAAATCTATAAGAATGTTCTAATTGGATATAAAAGTAGATCAAAAACTTTAGACAATGATAATTCATTATTGTGTAAGTAAATCTGATACATATGCACTTATCAAAAGAACCTATCATGACTAACTAAGAAGTAGAATGATTTTTTGTTAATATAATTTTTTTAGTTGGCGATTTTGAGGTGTATTACATTCACCCTTGTGTTGGAACTCCCTTTAGAGTTACCATGAAACTGACTCCTCTATGATTTAATGCGAACTGAACTCCTAGAAAGTCATAGACTTCACTATAATGTGTCTTATTCTCCATGGCCCCATGCTCTATATTTGAAGGTCTCTTTGTTTATCACATAATTATCTCCTCTTTGTGGCCTTCTTAGAACTCTAATACTGCTTGTTAGACTTAGAGCATAAATCATAATATATTCATAGTGATGAAATAATAATAACACAAGATTAAAAAAAACAACGACATAAGATACAGAGATTTTACATGTTAAAACCTTGACGATTTGTCAAGGAAACATCTGCAGGAAAAGGAAATTAGTATGCATATTGATCAATCTTGAAGATCACAAATTATTTATCTATAGGTTTACAACCCATGACAATGTTTTCCTCTAAGGGATACATATTTATATAATTCCTCCCACAATTACATAAATTGTTGATCAATTTCACTCTATCTTGGATTCATTTTTACAACAATAACTAGGATAATAGGAATTATTATATTAACTATTGTATAATATTTTCAGATTAATTGTTGTCCTTGTTTCAACAAAAGTGTTGTTGGATTCTCTAACCAACTCCATTACGAACTAAGAAACTATGCTAGAAAGCTATGGGACTACTCAGTACCAATCTTTAATTTATTCTAAATTCAAGAAGCAAAGCAAGTGAGAAACAACGAATGAAAGGGGAATTCATCTTTGAAAAAGATGTATTCCTAAACCTTAAATGTTTTGTAATAGTTACTGAGGATAGATGATATTACATCTCTTGTCTCATCCTCAATAATGTTTACCCTATGGGTAGCATTTGAAAAATACCTCTCCTCAAGAAAAACTACAATGATATGGGTAGTTTTTGTTTTTTTTGTTTTTTTAAAATGGGTATTTTATATTAAAAAAAAATGAAAGAATAGAGTTGTGGCTTTGCCAAAAATCAGCTGGATATAAAGTTCTGAAATTTGACTCTAATATCTGTTACAATGGCAAATACAAAATGCATATGACTTCTGAATATGACTAATTCTAACCGATGCTTCCAAACTGAGAGAAGATTGATAATTGTTTGAGAAAGCTGCTAACTTTGATACAGATGACAACTTGGAGTCCTACGGTCCAAATGTAAAATGTAATTCAAAATGATCCCTCCTTCCTGGTTGTAATTATGAGCTACGTTTCCAAAATGAGCTTAGATTGCTACGGTAAGGTCTTCATTTGAGTCACAAATTCATCAAAATCTGCATTGCTGATTTCCTAAATTGACTTAGGATGTGAAAATTATTCCTACTAGAATAGTTTTCCTATCACTTAGAATTAATCCTGCTATGTTACTCTTTCCTCCATCGAATTAAATTATCCATAACCCTTTTACATATATCTCTTTGATATCATATGTGTCATTGATACTGACAGGCGTAGAGCTACTCAAAAGAAGGATTCCATAAATCTGCTTAAGTCATCGAGTTTTCAGAATTAGTCATCGGGTTCTGCATAAGCCATCGTATTTTCAAGGAGTAGAGTTCCCAGACTAGCAATTAGTAGCCAATTCAGGGGATTTGATGAATTTTACTCACATTATTAATCTTTAAAATACCCTGGCCGAGCTGGGAGCCTGCGTCAGGTTCCATGTTTGCATCATTGTTTAATATTCTTAAAACGTGGTATGCTCTGAACTCCTCAAATGTGCTTGCTATGCCCTGAATTCGCTGGATAATTCTATTTAACTTGAGATTATTGAGATTGTTGCTTGAGTTGATGGCTCTTATAATGATCATTGAATCATCGAATACTTGCAATTTGTCAATCTTTTTCTCTTTCGCTATCTGACATCCTTTCCACAAGGCTAATGCTTCCGTTGTATTATTGGTGCATTTGCCTAATCCCCATCTATACTTCAATCTCAATGTTCCGCCACTTAGCCACATAACCCCTCCGGCTCCTGCTTCACCTGGATTTCCTTTGGATGCACCATCGAAATGCAGGCTATCAGTTGCTTACTTGTTTCTCCAGCCCATAAATTCATTGCTAGATAATCTGATTTGCCAATCAGGGAGCTATCGATGTTGTATAGTCTTGCATGGGCTAGGGAGAGTAACTCCAATCCAATTCTTTTCATCTCTGTTGAGGCTAGCTTCTTCCTTGTAACTGGTTTTCATAAGAGCTTCAATCAGCAGGATTTTGGATTTTCCAGCGATTTGAAGCGAAGTGCAATGCTTGTCCTGAAAGATGGTATTATTTCGAGTGATCCAGACTTTCCAGCATATGTATTTGGGCATGGAGATCCAGATGTGGAGCCAAGTTTTCTTAGTGGAGAGGGAAGAAGGATACAAGGATTTCCATTCTTTGAAAAGATGAATGATGGAAGGGAAGTGCGGCATGGGGAAATTAAGACCTTGGAGCATATGGTTACAAACCCTCTTACTATACTCATAATCTATAAAGAGATGTTGAATATTTTCTTCACTTTTTCTGCATAATGGACACCAGAACGACCCATTGAAACCTCTCTTGATTAGATTATCTCCGGTGAGAAATTTTCCATGTATTAAAGTCTAAGTGAAGAAGTTGATTTTGGGGGGTCCCAGAGGGTCCCAAACAATCTTCCATACATCATTTCTTTCAGTTTATTCATAGTTCAGAGCTTTATAATCTCTCCAAAAGAAAAACTATAATGATAGTGCAACAACACTTTGAGAAATATATGAATATGTGATTAAACACTAACATTGAATTTGGAAATCACAATTGAAAAAATCTCTAACCATATAAAAGAACCATGAGAATTAAATAAAACTTATGATTAGAAAAAATTAGTGTAGAATGAAAGCAAAATATATAATAGTTTGTGCTGATTGACATTGTTTTAATTTTTTTATATCACAATATTTTTAATATGTTAATATTTTAGTTTAGTTTTGTAGTTGGAATTTGTTTTAATTTTAAAATATATAATATTTTTAATATATATCTGGTTGGTAAGAAAGCTTAAAAGTAGTTTTATTAGTAAAAAGTTGGCCTAAATGATCAATTTTTTATATAAATTATGAATAAATATTTTAATTAAATAATTTATTACTTATTGATAACTAAATTTTATTGAATTTTATTATTTTTCAATATATAGAAATATATAATTTACTAAGTTAATTTGAGTAATTAAATATCTTAAATATCATATAAAAAGTTATATATATATCATATAAATATCACTAGAAAATATTGATGCTAACATCAGGTTGATGATTTGTGATATGACTGGGTTGACAAAGAATGTATGTGGTGTAATGAAATATGTATGTTAATATGTACATGTATGTTAATATGTACAAGCAGGGTCTTGTACTGAAATGTATGTGTACTTACAAGCAGGGTCTTTTATCTTTTTCTTAGTAGGATCTAAGAAAAACTAGGCAGGGTCCTACATAAAGAGTTGGTGCTCTTTTATTTCAGTTGGTGTTGAATTACCTCACGGTTGTAGCCCTTGAACCAAATACAAAAGATTACAAAACTATATCTTGTGTCTCCTGTGCAATGTGTTGTTGATGATGTGTTTTTAATTGATGAATGACATGTGCTTAGTTGATGTAGTTTATTGATAAATATGGTATTGAAGTGAGTAAGAAATAATGATTTAAGATTTACTGAGATGAGATAGCGATTGAAGTTGGAATTTGGATTAAGTGTAGGCTCACTGATTCACCCCCCCCCCTCTCAGTGAGCCATTGTGTCTAACAATTGGTATCAGAGCAGGCCTTCAGCATAAGCCTAATAAGCTTGAAGGGATTTGTAGACACAAGTGAAGGAAATTCATGGAGGAAATTCTTCCATTATTCAATGAATCAAGTTATGAATTATGGAGCTTCAAATGAATTTTTACTTACAGGGACAAGGGGTTGACATTTGGAAATCAACTGAAGGAGCAACAACTAAGAACCCACAAGAAAGCAATGAAAAGGCACTAAGGTTGATCATGAGGAGCTTGCATCAATCAGAGAAGGAAAGGTTGAATCTTGGAAAGTACACTTCAACCAAAGATCTTTGGAGCTCTCTTGAAGGTGAGCACAAAAGGAAGGTTCAAAATATTGACAAAGAAAAGGAAGTCAAGATATTTGAAGATGAAAAACAAGAAGAGAAGAAAGCTCAAGCATTAAGCACTGGTGAAGGTAAGAACTCTTCTATTTGCAATAATTCTGAAGTTAATGAAGTTGCTCTAGTGAAGGTTGAAGAAGATGAGTTGTTAAAAATCAAAGAGGCATTTATTAAAGCTCTATTGGATAAGGATGTTAAATCCAATATAAGGCTTAAGAAGAAGATTATAGGAGCATTTGAAAAATACCTAGAGGAGACAAAAGCTTTGTTCATGAGCTTGAAGGTCAAGAACAAAGACTTGCAAGGTGAGTTAGAAGACAAGAATCTTGAGGTCAAAAGATTGAAGGATGAACTAGGAAAAGGACAAGAAAAGATTGATGTGGATCCTAGAGAACTTGAGGAAGCAAGATGGGATAATCTTGATTTGAATATTCAAATAGACGAATACAAGAGAATTGAAGAAGTCTTGAAAATCAATTAGATGAAAAGGAGAAGGAAAATCAAAAGCTTGAAATGGAGGTTGTTGGACTCAAGAAGAAAAATAAAAATCTTGATGCATATGGCAAGTTCAAACATAGCTCAACTATCTTTATTAGATGAAATTTTGGATTTTCAGAGGCCCCCATTTGACAAATCTGGCCTTGGGTACAAGAAAGAAGAAGAAAAATATGAAGATGACACTTGGCCTCCCAATAATTTTGAATTTGGATCCACCTCTTCCAAAGAAGAAAGCAAAGCTCCTCACACACCTGCACATAACAACAAATTTTTTGGAAATTCAAAAATGGTTGAAGAAGTCAGCACTGCACCCCAAAACAAATTCAAGACAACTCAAAAATGGAATCAAATTCAAAGGTATGAAAATAAATTCAATGGGTATTGTTTCTCTTGCTCTAATTTTGGTCATAAGGCTATGGAATGCATATCCTATGGAAGAAGTAGTGCTGGAAGCCGTAATGGCAAAGTTAGGTGTTGGACATGTAATCATATTGGGCATATTGTTGCTAACTGTCACACAATGAGGTGCTACTCATGTAGTGGATTTGGTCACAAAGCCCAAGAGTGCCCAAGTCAAAGGAGTCAACCTAACACATCAGCAAGAAGATCCAATGATTCGTGGAAAGGAAAGAGTGCAAAAAGAATTGAAGATCCGAGGACAATTAATCAAGATCAAGAACACTCCATGGTTTGGGTAAGGAAGAACATTTTGCTAGACTTAAATCAAGTTGATGATCAATGAAAAATTGAAAGTGGATGCCATATGGAAAGCCATACTTGAAGTCTTTCAAGGACTCTGAGTATGCCATGAGTTCATCATTGGAGAATGGACTCAAATGGTAAAGAATGGCTCTCCAAGAAGTAACAGGTCCTAGGATCAGATTGCAATACATTAACAATTATGTTACATCTACAGTAGTATGGAATGAACTCTCAACAAAATACATGATGATGAGATAACATGTGGCATCCTGAGCAGAAAAGGACTAGCAGATGTTGATGACTAGCTTGAGTTGACAAACATAAGTGATAGGTTGAGAAGATTGATGACTGTGATTTTTATTATGACTTATTTCAGTTTTGGGTATCGTGGAACACAAAAGAATCAGAAGAATCTCCAGCATGATATCCAATTCTAGTTTGAAGATACCCCCTTTTGCAAAACATTTCCGTGGTATTTTTTATTTCAGTGTCTCTCTCTCAGTATCTACACAATCCAAGTTCTTTTCAGGAGCATACATCCAAAGCCAACATAAATTCGGGCTATCCACAGTGAGCATGCATCTTGGGATACCTTGGCTGACAGTGTTTAAGGTTGATTTTTAGTCTAAACTCAGCGAGGTTATCTTCAGCAATCCAAACTTGTGTACAGTCCTGAAGCTATCCAAAGTTGCACAATTAATCCATTAATGCTGTCATCTGAAGACAATTGAGTTGTTGTGAAAATATAACTTGTATCCAATGCTATGATGGTGTTGACTTGACTTAGCTTGACAAGATGTGGTTGACAAGAAGTCTATTTTGACTGAGTATTTTGGAAATTGGTTAAATCTGTAACCTAAATAACTATAAGTGCTGAAGTTGTTCAGATATGGTTTGACAAATAGGCTTGACAATGGTCAAGTGATAGAGATAACTTGACTATATACTCTAACATGCACTGCTAAAATAAGATCACTGTATACTCTATAATATGATGCACGCTTGTTGACACTCCATGATGATGATATTCAAGAGACTTTGGACAACTTGGATCTACAGATGTGACAAGCAATGTTTTGACATGCTAATACAATGAAAGGCTTGAAGTATGGTGATGCATGCTTACCTTTCATGAATTTACTAGACAAAACCTTGATGAAGTTTGAAGCAACATATCAGATAGGGGGAGTGTCTATATTTATGAAAATGTAATGATAAGGAAGTATGATATGTTTGATTTGTTTATAGACAGAAAGGTGTTTTGTTGCAGCAGTATAAGCTCGGGGGGAGTATTTGAAGAAAATGAAGTAAAAGCGACATCATGATCAAACCTTATGAAGATATTTGAAGCTACATGAAGAATTTGAACAATCCTATTCTGATACATCATTTGAAGTTGATGAGTTATTGAAAGATTGAAGATTGGAAAAAGAAAATCTGAAGGTTGGTACCGAATATCTTGAAGCATAAATCCCAACATGAAAGGGGGAGTATTTATGAGAAATTTGAAATGGCAGCCCCTAGATGTAGTAAAGTGATGTGACCAGTATCTCATGATCTTACCAAGGTACCAACAGCATGTCTATAAGGAGGAATCACTCTTAGCAATTCAACAAGTCTACTTGAATGGGCAGGCTCTGAGAAAATTCGGACTGTTTGACTGTGGAAATTCAGGCAGTAGCACAGTAAGTGGAAATTCGGGGGTCAGTGCAACTTTGGTGGAGCGGAAGAATATTTTTTTGGGGTTACAATCTTGTGAAGTTTAGATAATCTATTTTTGGAGCAGCAGTAAAAACATTTTACTTTTATCTTTATCTCTGATTTTCGGGTACTGTAGCAGGCAGCTACAGTGGATAACATTTTTATTTTTGCTATCTTCTTTGTTTTGGGGAAGCGGCTTGATAATGATGATGTGCTGAGGAATAAAGATGATGGACAATTTGTTGACATGATGAAGACCTTGAAGACAAGATGCTAGCTGGAGTTTGAAAACTGTAATGATGATACTGGGCAGCTAGTGGACAATGAAGACATGGTGAATTGATGGAGATGTAAATTCTCTTTGATTTATAAGTTGAACTAATGATGGAACAATGATAGATGTGTGGTCATGATGATGGATTTGTGTGCTGATTGGTTACGATCAGAGTGAAATGTTTGGGCTGAATATGCAACATTGAATCTATGGACAAAATTATGATGTGGACAGCAGCATGATATCTCTAATTTTTTGGGTATCATTGATTAATGATATGATGTGTATGTACAACATAAATACATGATAATATAGACAGTAAATTATGGGCATCAGTAAGGTGATGAATAGCTTGAAGATATGACTGAGGACATGCCCATGATCATTGATTAGATGTGCTGATGCTGTCCAACATAATAAGAAGATGCTGAAAGTAATAAAACAGGAACAAAATGATAACAATGATGATCACTAGAAAATATTGATGCTGACAGCAGGTTGATGATTTGTGATATGACTGGGTTGACAAAGAATGTATGTGGTGTAATGAAATATGTATGTTAATATGTACAAGCAGGGTCTTGTACTGAAATGTACTTGTACTTACAAGCAGGGTCTTGTATCTCTTTCTTAGTAGGATCTAAGAAAAACTAGGCAGGGTCCTAGATAAAGAGTTGGTGCTCTTTAATTTAAGTTGGTGCTGAATTACCTCATGGTTGTAGTCGTTGAACCAAATACAAAAGATTACAAAACTATATCATGTGTCTCTTGTGCAATGTGCTGATGATGATGTGTTTTTAATTGATGAATGACATGTGCTTAGTTGATGTAGTTTATTGATAAATATGGTATTGAAATGAGTAAGAAATAATGATTTAAGATTTAGTGAGATGAGATAGAGATTGAAGTTGGAATTTGGATTAAGTGTAGGCTCACTGATTCACCCCCCCCCCCTCTTAGTGAGCCATTGTGTCTAACAAAGATGTACAAACAGTTTTAACTAATTGAATGCATACCATCAACAAATGTAGAAAAATGCTCAATAATTTCCCTATACCATTTAGATCATAATTTACTAACACCTCTCTCATAACTTGAAAATATATTTGAGGTTTACATTTTGTTTTAAAATGTTGAATTTAAGTCATGAAATCAATCTTATTACAAGAGAACTTTAATCATTGAACCTATGTTATTGTTAATATAATGTTAAAGGGGTTAGTTTAATTGGTCATTGCTAGTTGTATGCTAGCTAGTATCTAATTGGAATCCATATATATTAGATATGGGAATCTATACCCATATGTTTACTAAAATTTTTATACACAAATGTAGAGAAACACCACTTGGATTTTTTTACAAAATTTTCAACCATAATCAAATAAATAAAACCTTATTTATTTTTCATACTATATATTGTCAGTAACCATTGAACATGTTTTGGGGGAAAGTTTGTATTTGTACCTAGATCTTAATTAACTTTGAATTAACCTTTATTCAATCTTAGTGTAAATATTTTGCATGTTTAGGAGTTTTCATCAAATTGGATGTTTTTTTTATAATTTTTTATTGTCGAAAAAATAAATTCAATTTAAAAATATAACAATAATTTGATTTATTATAATATTTAATTAAATTTATTACTTAATTGTGATCTTAAAATAATTTTGTTTTTTAAATTTAGATTCTAAAAAAAAATGATTTATCTTGAATCTGCATCTATCAAATATCTTCAGGGATCAAATTTTTTGAGGTGTAAATTTAATCTTCTATACTTTCTATTAAATTTAAATTTAAGATGAATTGTGATGTGGATTATAATTTCCACATCAACATTACCCATACATTTAATTTTTAAAATTATTTTTATTTTATTTTTGGTAATTTTACATTACATAATTTATAAAGGTAAAACTACATTAACACTCCAAAATCAATTTTTTTGAAGAATTAAATGTTAATTACTAAAAGTTAGTTTTCACTAATTTATTTGTATCATAGTTGGCCATCCTCAAAGTGCTATATTGAATTTGGGTCATAAAATTAAAATTACCATCACGTACATCATTTTGGTCATAATTCAATAAGTCTTAATATTGATATATTATAGTCTAACTTAAGCTTCTAAACTTGTTTTGGTGGGTAGAATTTAATTTAATACCATAAACAATAAAATATTAATTATTAGTTAGTTCATTTATTTTGCATGACTAATTTATTTAGGTTTGAAAAGTATAATATGGATTTCACAAGTTTAATTTTGTGTCTTAAAAATAAATATAAGATAAATGAAATGCTTTTTGAAAACTCTCGACAAAGTTTATAATTGTAGGGAATCCATTATTTATCAAGAGGTCATACACAAGCTTCTCCAAAGTATATTGAAGACTTCAAGTTATAGCTTGATAATGCAATCTACTATAGCCAAGATATGTTAATAGGAAGTTGGGATGTATATAGTGTATGATTTATAGGAATTGACCCATTAGTGTTCCAATTTTTTTTATGTCACGCACCGCATTGTGAATTTGAAGGAATTTGGGAAGGCATATGTTGATGTCATGCACCACTTTTAGGAACATCTTGAGACTCCGTGCACCAACTAGGGTATTATTCAAGACGATGGAATTCAATACCTTCATGAATGCAAATGGTGATGGGGTCTCTATTATAATAAAGTTGCTAATTTACACCCAACCATTGAGAATGCGACGGCCTACGAAATTGATATTACAGACTTGATCGAGCCATATCAAGGGTTGTTTGGATTTTCAATAGGAGTGTTGGTTAGGAAAGCATGAATAATGTTCCTAGGTATGATTTATATGTTATTCATTATGTGGTGAATAAATATGTAGTCTTTGACTAGGCAGAATTGATATCCAAAAATAATTCCCACTAGTTGGTCAACTTTTAAAAATATGGAATTCTCTTTTGCTACTTGTTTGAAAATTTGGTCCCAAAAGAGGATGTCTATATGTATTTGGAACTCCTTCCATTACCCCATGCTTTCGAAGCACACAGCCCTTTCAATTTTTACACAGTTTAAGATTTGTTTATTGGAAGATTCAGACAAATATTTACCTGGAATTGACCAGAAAGATTAATGAAGGAATCCTATGACCTTCTCCAAGGAAAGGGTGACTTCATTTATGAGGAAAGAAACACATACATCTAACTTTAAGGTTTTGAAGGGAAACCATATATGGTGCCCAAACTTGTATGTGATGGATTGCGCTTTTTAGTGCATTTTGCAGGGACTACCAGAAGTGGCCCTCATTTATTGAGGGAGATAAAATGAAACAATTTATTACTGTTAGGTTCCCCGTGAGAGAAAAAAGATGGAAACCAACAAAGACAATAATAATAGGCGTCAAAGAACACTTTTGTTGGTTGTGGAGCATGATCTTCCTTATTCAGAGGTCGTGTTTCCGCCGTATCTAGATCCTATCCCATGACGGGGTTGGGGGGGATTCCCCCCCAAAAATAGTCTCCATTGGGGTTCCATGGGGGGGTGGGAAACGAGTTTGGGAGCCTCCCCTTGGTGGGGGTTCGGGGATAGCGCCCCCGTAGAGAAAATTTCATAAAATATTCCTTGTAAAAATGTTGTAATTTCATAGTCATGACTTGGTCAATAATGGGTGATTTACAGGTCCATAGTATTGAGTGTCCCATAGTATTTTCCCATGGTAATCCCTCTTAAAAAGGAAGGCATTGTAATACGGTTGTGTATTGTAGCATTGTAAAGATCTCTATGATTGTGTGAGAAAGACTGTGAGAGAGTGAAGAGGAAGTTGTAGTGGATGTGCTGCAAGTTGTATCCCTTCATTTGTTGGATGGTATAATAATAAGGATTGGAAATTTATGTGTGGACGTAGCCCATATTGGGTGAACCACGTTATATTGGTGTCTCTCTTGTAATGTGTCTTATGTGATTTATATTTGAATCTTGTTTTTTGTTATTGCTCTGCGATCCTGTTTTTCTAACAATTGGTATCAGAGCCAAAGGTCTATTTGTCATATAAACTCGCAGGAAATAAGGGTTCTTGGTTCAAGTGGGAGCAATGGCGGAAGAAGGAAAGTTTAAGGTCGAGAAATTTAATGGCCAAAACTATCAGTTATGGAAGATACAAACGAAGGACTATCTGTATCAGAAGGATCTATTCCTACTATTGGGAGGAAAAGCAAAACAGTCGACGACTATGAAGGATGAAGAATGGGAGGTTCTTGACAGAAAGGAACTGGAAAAAATACGGTTGTTCCTGGCTTCGTCAGTGGCTTTCAATATTTCAAAAGAAAAGACAACGAAGGGTCTGATCAGCACATTGGGTAAGTTGTATGAAAAAACCTTTCCCTCCAACAAGGTATTTCTAATAAAGCGTTTATTTAATATGAAGATGTCAGAAAGTGGATCTATTGCTGATTATTTAAATTAATTTAATACGAATACAAATCAACCAAGTTCTGTAAAAGTGAACTTTGGTGATCAGGTTTGGGCTCTTCTAGTCCTATGTTCATTTCCAGAACGCTGGAATGACTTGGTCTTGATTGTAAGTAACTTTGTCTCTATTTCAAACACTTTGAAATTTGATGATGTTGTTGGTGTTATTCTTAGCGAGGAAATGCGAAGGAAAAGAACAAGTGAGACATCATGTAATGCATTGACCATGGAGATCAGGGGAAGACAAAGGGAAAGAGGAAAGAGCCCAAGTAATCCCAGCAAGTCTAGGAAGGTAAGATCCAAGTTCATATTGGGAAAGATAGAGTACTGGAATTGTGGAAAGAAAGGACAGTTGAAGAAATACTACAGATCTCTAAAAAAGAAAGGATAGTTGAAGAAATACTACAAATCTCTAAAAAATAAAGGAGATGGACATCAGGAGACTAATCATGAAGAAAATGTAGCAGGTGATGTGTTACAAGATGCTTTGATTCTTGCATTGGATAATACTAGTGATTATTGGGTAGTAGATTCAGGGGCTTCATTTCATGCTACACCCCATAGGAAATTCTTTCAGATTATGTTCCAGGCGATTTTGGACATGTTTTATTGGGTGATGATGAACCATGTAAAATTATTGGAATGGGTAAGGTACACATAAAGTTAAAGAATGGTGAATGGATGCTGAAATATGTATGGCATATTCTTTCTATGAAAAGAAATATGATCTCAACAGGGCAATTGGGAGATGGTGGTTGTTTATGTATGTTTGGATAAATGTGGTGGAAGATCACTAAAGGATCAATGGTGATGGAAAAATGAGACATAATAGGTACGTTGTATTTATGTCATCATAATACCGACTATTATATCTCTTTAGCTTCGACATGAACATATACAACATTGTGGCATCATAGGCTTGGCCACATGAGTGAGAAGGGGATACAGATTCTCCACTCAAGGAAGTTGCTGCCAAATCTGAAGTAGGTAAGTTTGGAATTATGTGAGAACTGTGTTTATGGAAAACAGAAAAGAGTCAGATTTCTCAGGGTTGGGAAACAAAAGAAGAGTGAAAAGTTAGAGCTTGTATGTACATATATATGGGGACCGGCTCAGGTACAATTTCTTGATGGATCTTGTTATTATGTTACCTTTATTGATGATGCAACTAGAAAAACTTGGGTTTATTGCAATAGACAGAAATTTGATGTGTTTGCTACTTTTAAGAAATGGAAATATTTGGTTGAGAATGAGACAAGAAAAAGGTTTAAGTGTCTTAGATATAATAATGGAGGTGAATACTACGTCAAGGATTTTATATATTTAATTTTCATAGCATGGGATTCATAGAGAGAAGACAGTCCCAGGAACACCACAAGAAAATGGTGTGTCAAAAAGGATGAAAAGAACAATCCTGGAGTGTGCAAGGTGTATGAGATTGCATGTAAGGTTTCCCTTACAATTTTGGGCAGATGTTGTAGATACTGATGTTTACTTAATAATCAGAAGGCCTTCAAGTGCTTTGGATGGTGGGATTCCAGAGGAGGCATGGAAAGGTAAAAAGGTAAACTACTATTTTCTGAGAACTTTTGGTTGTGAAGCATTTGTCCATATTGATAAAGAAAATGGAACAAATCTTGAGTTAAATCCAAGAAATGTACCTTTATTGGATACGGGGTCGATGATTTTGGTAATCGCTTACGGGATTATGAAAATAGCAAAATCATTAGGAGTAGAGATATGGTATTCAATGAAAAGGTCATTTATAAAGATCAGTTGCAGGGAAAGAAATAAGAAAAGGAAAACACAGAGTACACATTGCTTGATAAAATCAAAGAAAATGAAGTCCCAAAGGTGCCGAAAAATCAAGAACAACAGCAGGTACCTCAAACTCCTACAAGTGTTAGAAGATCTGCCAGGTTAAGTAGACCCCCTGAATGATTCTCTCCTTCACTGTATTATTTATTGATGATTCATTATGGTGAACCAAAATGTTATGAAGAAGTAATGCAAGTGGAAAATAGAAATAAATGGGAGCAAGGCATGAATGAGTAGATGGACTCATTGGTAAGAAACCCGACTTGGGATTTGGTTCAGTTATCTGCTGGTAAAAGAGAATTGCAGAATAAATGAGTTTACAAGTTGAAGGAAGAAGATGGAGGAAAGAAGCGGTACAAGACTAGACTTGTTGTAAAAGGGTTTGCATAGAAGAAAGGTATAGATTTTGATGAAATATTTTCTCCTGTTGTTAAAATGACTTCAATTAGAAATATTTTAAGTCTAGTGGCGGTAGAAGATTTGCATATTGAACAGTTAGATGTAAAAACAACCTTTCTCCATGGATATTTGGAGCAAGATATCTATATGCAGCAACCACATGGGTATGAGTTCAAAGGGAAGGAGAATTTGGGATGTAGGTTGAAGAAGAGCTTGTATGACCTGAAGCAAGCTCCAAGGCAGTGGTATCTGAAATTTGATAGGTTCATGACAAAACAAGGTTGTAGTAGATGTCATTCTGACCACTGTGTTTATTTCAAGCTAGAGAATGGAAGCTATATTGTCTTGTTATTATATGTGGATGACATGCTTATTACAGGGTCCAACATTCAGGATATAAATGTGCTCAAAAGGAAGTTATCTAATTCATTTTCGATGAAGGATTTAGGTGTTGCAAAGAAAATCCTTGGTATGAGAATAACAAGAGACTAAAAAAATCACAAATTGACATTGCCTCGGGGTGATTACATACAAAAGGTGTTGGAGAGGTTTAGAGTGCAGAATGAAAAAACAGTTAGTACACCTTTGGCCAGCCATTTCAAACTAAGTAAGGAGATGTGTCTGAAGTCACAGGAAGATATAAACTACATGTCTAGGGTTCCCTATTCATCAATGGTTGGAGGCTTAATGTATGCCATGGTGTGTACAAGACCATATAGTGCACACGCAGTGGGGTTTGTGAGAATGTATATGAGAAATCTAGGTAAAGAACATTGGATGGAAGTACAGTGGATTCTCAAGTATTTGAGAGGTACTCCCACTCATGCATTATCTTTTGGAGGTTCAAACATTGTTCTACAGGGATATGTTGATGCATATATGGTAGGTGATAAAGATAGTAGGAGAAGCACCACGGGGTATGTCTTTACTGTAGGTTGAACGACAATAAGTTGGATTTTGAAGCTACAAAAGGTTTTTTCACTTTCAAAATAGAAGTGGAGTATGTTTCTGCTACAAAGGCTAGTAAAGAGATGATTTGGTTATAGAGGTTCATGGAAGAATTGGGTAAGAAGCAGGAGAATAGTAGGTTGTATATTGACATCCAGAGTGCCATTCATATTGCAAAGAACTCACCCTTCCATTCTAAGACTAAGCATATACATCTAAAGTACCATTTTATATAGTATGTTCTAGAAGATGAACTGTTGAAGCTGGAAAAGATACACACTAGCCAGAATCCTGCAGACATGTTAACAAAGGTGGTAACTAGAGAGGAAATGAGTTCCTCCCCGGTTTCGGTTTCCCTTCAACCATTAAGGTGAAGATGAGAAATTTTTCAGATCCAAGGTTCAGAGCATAGTCCAACAATAATGGAGTTGTTGTGCTTAGTATCCAAGTGGGAGATTGTTGGTTGTGGAGCTTGATCTTCCTTATTTATAGGTTTTGTTTCAGCTGTGTCTGGATCCCATTCCATGACAGGGGGTTTGAGGGGGATTTTGCCCCCAAAATACTCTCCATGTGGGTCAAGGTGGGGTTCCAACTAGTTTGGGAGACCCCCCCCCTCCCGACGAGGGTTCGGGAGCAGCGCCCCCGTAGCAAAAATTTCAGGAAAAATGACTTGTAAAAATGTTATAATTTCATAGTCATGACTTGGTCAATAATGGGTGATTTACGGGCCCATGGTATTGGGTGTCCCATAGTATTTTCCCATAGTAATCCCTCTTAAAAAGGAAGGAATTGTAATATGGTTGTGTATTGTAGCATTGTAAATATCTCTATGATTTTGTGAGAGAGACAGTGAGTGACTGAAGAGGAAGTTATAGCGGATGTGTTGCAGGTTGTATCCCTTCATTTGTTGGATGGTATAATAATAAGGATTGGAAATTTCTATGTGGACGTAGCCCATATTGGGTGAACCATGTTATATTGGTGTCTCTCTTGTTATGTGTTTTATGTGATTTATATTTGCATTTTGTTTATTCTTATTTCTCTGCAATCCTATTTTTCTAACAACTTTTCCACTAACTAATGTATAATAAATACATAAGAATTCCTCTTGGGTTCAACTTCTGAATGAGGTCTCTTGGACTCTCGAATGACTCTTCCCATTCACCTAGTACTTTTGGTCTTCTTTTCACAATAATATTCCTCACACCAAGGATTAGGCTTCAACAAATCCCCCCTTAATTTGAATGGTTGTATATGAGTCCAAGAAAAGAGAGTTGAATCACTAGAATTGGACAACTACCACTTGTTGAATATTTCCATCTTGACAATCCGAGTTTGCAAGCAAGTTAGTAGAATATAACTTCTCATGCTAAGTACAGGTTCTCTCCGAAGAGGTTGTTTTGGATTACCACCAACCAAAGGGATAGAAAAAGCTGAAGTATTATACTAAGTGGGTGGTTTAAGGTGGACCGCAAACTCTTGCACTTGACACGAAGGCTTAGACTCGATACAAAGACAAGAATTTTCCAATTTTTAGGGTATTAATGAAGTGGTCGTGTCACTTGATCCCTCCCAGCACATATGTTTTTTCTTCATGATAGTGGTTTCTTTAAATGCACACACGATGCTGCAGCTTCAACAAGGGGAGAGATTTAAATGTCCATGATGTTGTGCTGACATTCTCCAGGGTTCCGCCAAATTCACTCCAAAACTTAATGTGATAAAAAATCGATGCCACTTTGTGCTTCGGGGTTTCCAATTCTTGTGCCAATTAGGGTTAAGCAGGTTTGACAAAAGGATATGTAGGCTTGAT
The DNA here is from genome assembly GCA_027924585.1 of Larix kaempferi. Lineage (NCBI taxonomy): Eukaryota > Viridiplantae > Streptophyta > Pinopsida > Pinales > Pinaceae > Larix > Larix kaempferi. The sequence goes on from BSBM01000376.1 coordinate 11,078,139, forward strand.
ATGAGTCCTTCCGTCACTAGAATTGAGCAACATATGTAGGTTGAGATACAAGTCCATAGCTTGAAATCCATTGGAATTATTGTCGCAAATCCTTCTTTGGGACGTCTGTTTGGTGAGCGCTACCAATAAATAAAAATGAATCATGCCATTAAGGGGAGATATAGAGCACTAAGACCGTAGGGCATCCACATGACCGATTTTGTTGACTAAGGAGGAGAAAGATTAGGAACTAAATTGTGTAAAGGCATTGGGAATAATATTAGAACCAGGCCAGACGATAGGAATCCATTGAGCTTAATTATAAATGACTGGAGTCTTTATATGCGAATTGAAAGGATTCAAGAACAACAACCCCTTGATGGGATACACCACTTAATCCTTGGATATTTGGTAGTGTGGGTTGATTCTGAGTTCATCCCGGCTCGACAGCTTGCATCTCCAGTTGATGTAGAACTGGTCAGACTAAGCAAATCCTTGCGAAACAAAATAATATCTTTGGTTTCCTGTAACATCCTCTTTTTCTCCTACTTTTGCAATTTAAAATGTAACTATTAAATTGGTTCTGGTGAGGAGCTCAAGGCCAAGGCCCCACCAGTAAACCTTGTAGTATGATTGTTTATTTTCCTAAGTTGTAATGGTCAATTAATAGACTAGGATACTGAAGGTTGTGATGCAACTATAATGACAAGGAAACTGAATCCACTAGGGGGGAGATCTTGACGACTAGGGGGAGATATGAGAGACTAAGGAAACCTGGGAACCCGGTTGAGAATGACATGGTGTCATTTGGGTACCTATGAGTCATTGATAAAAATGTTGACAAATACCTAACCTGGCAACCCAAGTATTCAAGTAGAAAAACAATGATATAATTATGCATCTAATTACTAAGTAATGGACTAATAAAGATTGCCCTAAAAAGCTAGGAATAGCTCATATGAGGGGAAAAACCATTACATGTATAACAAAATACTCTTTAGCATGGTATTCTTCTTCTCAACTTAAATCACTAAGGATTGTAAAAAAAATGAAAAGAAGAATTTATTATACAAATCACTATATATATATATGATTTGTTCGTGGATAAAGGAGGGAACCTTTATCTTCAAAGGCTTTAACCTACTCCACCTCTCTCGACATAGTTGATTGAGTCACCTATGTTCCTTAAAAAGAAAAAAGAAAAAAAAAAAGTATATAGTCTAAATAGTGGAGCAAATCAAGTTTAGGCATAACGAGGGATGCGCCTTAAACCTTGTGGAACCCTAGATGCTGGGGGAGGCATGATTTCCAAATATATGCACCTAGATATAGATATATATTTATATATAAGTGAGAGTGCACTATTGAGGATGAGTGGAATTTAAACCTCATGGAGAGTTTTAAGCGAGTTGTCTCCCAGTTGGAGCGGAAAAATCAAGTAAAGTGACACTTGTTCCTTGGTGGAGAGTGGGTTGTTGGATCCACCTTTTCCACCTTGGTGGTATGATTTGTCCATCTTTTATAAGAAGGGAAGAACTCGTGGGAGACGGGGTCTCTCCCTTCTGGGGTTTATGATTATGGGAAGAAGGGCAGAAACATATGTTGTGCTGAGACGATTGTTGTCCATCCCAAAGCGATTGACAGGAATCTCATTCAGCTACGAACTAAGGAGGGAGTAGATTCTGTACTATGCACGGGTTATGGGATCTCTGTATTAGATCGGTAACATCTGGGAAGGAGGTTGGATCTCTGCAAGTCGGTGAGCCACCTCTGCGATAAGAGGAAGGAGGCGACATGATGCTACAGGTATTATTTTTCTCCTTATAGTATTAGTTATCTACCTAGCTCATTAACATCTGGTCAATACTCCTTTTTATATTAAATCATCTCTGCATTGGGTACTTGCATCGGAATGATGTGATCTAACTCCATGGAGTGAGAGAGCTTGAACCCCGCGCTCCATCTACATGCACCTATAACTGTCTTACTTCAATTTTAAAGTGTTGCTCATTCACCCACTAATTTGACAGGGTTGATCCCTGCACCTGATCGACGAAGACAACCTCTTCCTGGCTGTTTTACTTTTGCTGAGATTTGTTCTTTTGCACGCATTAAATGACAGAGTTGGTCTCTGTACTGGATCAATGAAACCGATCTCTACTTGGCTTCCTCACTTGGAAGTGATGCGTTCTTTTCTTCTCTATTTGAGAGAGATGATCCATGCACTTACCTTATCACATGCAAGTTGCAATTATTTTCCATGTCTTTCCTCGAGAGCATTTGAGCAGAGAATAACTCTCTTCTCTACATCGGTGATGTTGTTTTTAGAAGAGATGAAATTTCCGTAAAAAAAATACTAAACTGTTTCAGGGTCAAGCTTTTTCCTGCAGAAATGCAACCATAATTTTAATGCAACAATTTAAAAGTTTGAATATAAAATCCAGAATAATAAGACTCTTTGAGGTGATTAACAAGAAGCATTTAAAGTCAAATGGTAGTTTACAATAGATAAAGTTGACCTTGTCCGGTTGATCTCACTTTGGTTATGATTGACTTCTACGATTTGTGTTTCCCCGCTATTGGAATTTCGATCTTACATGGTTGCTATAGATCTCAGCGTTAACGCAGTAATTCGTTTTATTATCTTTTGTTTGAGTGTGAAAGGACAGGGACAGGGTGAGCTAAATTTCAGACCCCACATGTTTCGGTTGTTATTATATATTCTTCTTGGAGATATAAAGTGATAATCCAAGGAGAGTTATTTCAAACCCCCAAAATTATTGAGCTACCTAGTTACTTTTGATAAACATAATGAACACTTGCCAAATTTCATCTAGATGAAGTTAGTGGTTGCAAAAGTGAAAGCTTAGCTAAATGGAAAGGATGTTAAATGATTTGGTAAAGTACTTAATAATTATATTTATGTTTAAACTCAAAAAGGGAATGAAAATCTTAAGTCTAACTTTTAAGTGTACTTACTAGATGTAAGAAATGTAGGGAGGATACAATCCCAGTGTTTTAATAAGTGGTTATGCAAGGTAGGAAATATTAATATTTTCTTTAGTCTCTCAAGTTATATGTATATAAGAGTTGGGAAGAGCTCTGCATGATTGTACACCGGACAGAGAGCCAATGGTTGGGAGGAAAGTTGCATTCATACTTTTAGTCGCTTAGATTTACCAAAGTAAGATAAGTGTTATGTAGAAGTTTTGTTATTATTATCAATGAGTGTTAATTGTTAACGCACCTTATTGTTTTATACTTAGAGCAAAATTCTCATAAGTCTATAATGAAGATAAGAGTTGTCTATATATATATATATATATATTCCTTGATCCATAATGTTGTTGACAATTGTATATGAGATGAATGTGATATTCAAGAGAAATGTCTATGAAAAACTATGATATGAGTGTTGAGGTGGATATTCATTATGTGTATAAAAGTAAGCTTTCGTCATCCTATTATTGAATTGTATTAGAAGTTTAGATATGTTGTTTTTTTAAAGAAAGATTAATACATCAGTTGAAATAATGATTCCAAGATAAATGTAAAGTTTAAAAAGAATTTTCACCAATAATCTTGATATCCATGGTACAACCCTCTGCGTGCTGATATGATATTGACCTTGATAAATTTTGGAAGAGGTCATATCATACTAGGAGTTATTGAAACATGATAGTTCTCATAATGTAGTAATGAGAATTATGACGGGATTATTAGAGAGGTATAATGAGTTCCCTCAAATTTAGTAAAGTTCAATTGTTCAATTACTCCAATTAGTTACAATGTTTTCAACGTTACAATGTTTTCAACGGTTAAGTATGGATAATTTATTTTATGTTGAAATGGAATTTAAAGATCGAAGATAAGACTGTACGAAGTATTCAAATGTTTAGATAAGGTGCATTTTCTGCTCGTGAGTATTAGTAGTCAAAATGAAATTGACATGCCCTTATCTCATTTAAGATTATGTACTATGCTTCATAAGTTATGGATAAAGACTCAAATGAATTCATATGGTAAGTTAACTAGGTAGTTTTGGAATGATGTCATTGATTGTAATGTTATTAAGTGTTAGCTTGATTTCATAAAATAGTAGAAATGACAATTGTATCAAAGGGTGATATATTTTTCTTCCATCGTTATATTTGTGGTATATTATACTTGTGTGGTATACTTTGGTTAAAAGGTTAATGTGAAGTTTGGTTTTCGTTCATCATTACACATGGGGTATGGTTGAACCAATGGGATTATTATGATCTGGATGATACCTTTATAGTTGTAATGGTTTCTGCTAATCATGTACTAAAAGTATTGAGTGAATTCATGAGTAGTATGCAAATGATTTTATATAAGTTCAAGGAGATGTGAATAAAGGATGAAGCATAGATCCTGCTAAATAAGAAATGCGTTTTGATTAGAGATGTAATGTGTAAGAAGAATAATAAGGGAAATAACAGATCTTGTATTAGTATGATATGCGGGATAACCCTAAGAGAAATATATTGTTTCCTGTGTTTAGTTTTGGGTTGGTAATAGTTAGTGTGGTTATCTGATGGAATGTCACGAATAGCGTAAGGTAAAGAAATTTTACAACCTGTTTTTTTTCATAACATTAATAAGGAATAAATGGGTGTGTTACATTTCCCTTCACAAATCCGCTCCACCCCTTGGTGAGCACATAGCTTTGACTGCTATACCAATACGAATAATGGAATCGACAGAATTTCCACGTGTTATCTTCAAAATTAAAGAGAAATCCCTTCTCGCTAGAGTTTCCATCCAGAAGGAAATATTTCTCCGCATGTTGCTTGGAATCACGAGGTGATTCATTTTTCTCTCATCACTAGGAGTAAGAACCTTCGAAGAGGTCTTCTTCGACTGTGAACGCTGCAAATCAGTACAAACAATCCACCATGTTGGCAATATGGCAGAGGATGTAGATTGTCATTGATGGCAAAAGCTGAAGGTGAAGGTAACTAGTAATGGCAGAGCATAATCTTGTGCAGGTAATGATGTTGGAAGTAGTACATCTTTCATGGATTCTTAGGCCAAGAAGGCATAAAGAGTAGAAGAGTTTCAGTGGAAAGACAGTTCATCTCTCAAAGAGGAATGCAAGGAATCCACATATAAACAGACATACTGCATATATGATGAATCATGAAGATAATAGTTTTAATCATAGAAATTACGAATTTCAAAAGGAAAAGGAATCCGGTGTTTATGAACATGCTTGCTAGTATAATTGTTTCATGGTCTCCAGGATTTAAATGTAAAAGCTCCATATCACAAACTGCAAACCAATTCTCCAGCCATAGTTGTTATCAAGATTTGTCTGCAAGTTATGGTTCAATAGACATTTATAATGGGTCAAACTGAAATGCTAGTTAAATATGATCAAACACGTCAAATAATTAAGGGTCAGGAGAAAGCTGTGCCAAAGAGTAAGTTTGAGGAAGACGTGTTTATCAACAACCATACCAGTGTTTGGAGTTCCTAGTGGAAAGATCACCAGTGGGGTTTCAAGTGTTGTAAGCAGATAATACGAAACAATTACTGTATAGGGTTAGCAGGAATTGAGGCTATTGAAGCAGCAACTGATCCCATGAAAGCTAACTTGACTCGCAAGGAGACTGCTGAAGAAAAGCCTCAAATCCACAAGGAGAAGGATGAAATAAAAATGGAAGTACAATGTTAGATGGAGTGATGAGGTTACTGCTGAGGATATGGAGGCATATAGGATGAAGAAAGCTCATCATGATGATCCAATGAAAGACTTTCTGCATCGATTTTATCCATCCATTTCTGCTAGTTTCTACTATACTACCAAGGACTAGAGATTTTTGGTGTCTCTGCGCAGCAGCTATATGATAGATACAAGGAGTCAATGGAAGAATGTATACCCCTAGTTTTACAATATTTATAAAAAAAAACACATCCATGGCGAGGCGTTGTTGAGGGAATTTTCAAAACATTGGGAAAATCACAATGTAATGATCCGAGAGCTCTCAGATTGGTTCAGTATTTTGGATCGTTGCTTTGTTAAGGTGAATTGCCTAAGTCCTCTGAGGGAAGCTAGACTTATGTCCTTCCATGACCATGTCTACCATGAAATCATGACAAATGCAGTCTTCATTGTCATTAATAGTGAGCGTGAAGGAGAGTAGATTGATGGCGCTTTTGTTGAAACAGGCTTCAAAGATGTTGGTCGGTTTGGGGTTCATGAAAACTATGCAGGGATGCTCCACATCATACTAGACACTCAGCAGCTGTGCAAATGAATGTTTATGTGTTTATATACGCCAGTTAATACCAATCCTATTGACGCGTAGTGCAAAGGATAGGAGGGGGCACTGGGTGTTTGGACTCCATGAGAAGATCACCAGCTCGGCGCCCGGGACGACCTGTCAGGACCCCTATCCTTTTGCTAAACGTGGCTACTTATGCGTGGACGATGATGAGGATGTTGCAGACATGGCGTTGAGGTAAACATTGAGTTAGCAGATGTGTAGCTGAGATGGACAATGGCATGGCTTTGACAAAGATCGTCGAGGTTGCAGACACATGGATAGAAACTTGGGAGAAGTCTAAAGCGACAGTTTTAAATAATTAAAAATATATATATTATATTTTTTTAATAATAAAAATGATTTTAAAATGTAAAATCATTTTTAGGATTAATTAAAATAAATAGTTATATATTAAAAAACAAACAAAAAATGATTTTTTTTATTATATATAATGTCATTTTTTTTGGAGAAGGGTTGTTACGAAGAGGTGTGACATTTCAAAATGCACATTTGAAAAATATATATAGAGAAGACAAAATCATTTGTAAAATGTGAGTGTGTCTCGATTCTTCATCACACTACTTGAAGAAGGAGTAAGGCCAAAGGGAGCGATGCAGTTCTAGAAGCGTGTGGAGACTTAATATCTTAAGGGAGGCAGGGTGGTGCTAGGGCAGGTCGATGCCTGCGAAATGGAGTTGTTGCTTCCTTGTCAGTCGTCGCTGACTAAACAGGGGGTCGTAGCCTCCTACCAGTTGGTGCTGGTGAATTAAGGGTGTGGGTGCATCTTGATTGGTTGGTGCGAATCGAATTCTATTGTAACTTGTAAAAATCAATTTTGCAGATAATAGAAGAGCTTTGGTGGTTTAGCCATTTGGGGTTCCACGATAAAATCTGTGTTTTTTTGTTTCCATGTTTTTAAGTGGTTAAAAAGAAAAGAAAAAAACTTAACAATACTGATTCACCCCCCCTCTCAGTATTGACCGATATTTCATCATGCCAAAAGAGTTGACAAGAAACAACCGTAGACACACAAAACTATATATTTTCATTCTCATTGTTGCGAAAACATACATTCATTGACCATAAGAATATATTTCATACAAGTCAAAGAGAAACAATGATCCTGCTATATTTGACCAGATGACTGATTCAGTTTTCAACTTATTTCAATTGTTAATAAAGCTAGAGTTGCAGATGCGGTTCCAAGAATTTTTGAATGCCAACGAATGATCATTCCATAAGAGAACATGAATGAGAGATGAGGTTGTGGGAGCTAAAACAAAAATTTCAATTGAGCATGGAGGGAAATACTGACGTACCCAACCATGGTCGAGCATAGTCAACCAAAAGTTAACCATGGTCAACCAAAAGTCAACCATGGTCAAATCCAAAGTCAACCATGGTCGACTAAAGTAATCCAAAGTCAAACATGGTTAACCAAAGTCATCCAAAGTCAACCATGGTCAATCAAAGTCAACCAACGTCAACCAGGGTCAACCATGTGGTTAATCAAAGTCACCCATTATCCACCATGGTTAACCTTGGTCCACAACAGTCAACCATGGTCAACCAAAGTAAACCAAAAATAAACCAAAAATAAACCAAATTCAACCATGGTTAACCAAAAGTGAGTCAAAGTTAACCATTATCATCCAAAGTTAATCAAAAGTCAACCATGGTCAACCAAATCAAACCAAAGTCAATTGTGGTCAATCATGCTCAACCATAGCCAACCAAAAGTTGACCATGGTCAACAAAAATCAACCATGGACAACCATGGTCAATCATGGTCAACCATAGTCAACCGTGGTCAACCATGGTCTACCTTGCTCAACCATAGTCAACCATAATCAACCAAAGTCAGACAAAAGTCAACCATTTTCAAACAAAGTCAACCATGGCCAACGGTAGTTAACCAAAAGTAAACCACAGTCAACCACATTATGGTTAATAAAAAAGTCAACGAAGTTCAACTAAAGTCAACATTGGGAAGCCAAATTCAACCATGGTAGACCAAAAGTCAACTATGGTTGAACAAAATAATCAACCATGGTCAACCAAATTCAGCTATGGTTAACAAAATTCAATCATGGTCAACCATAGTTAGCCAAAATCAAGCAAAAGTCAACCAAAATTCAACCATGGATAACCATGGTCAACCGAAGTCAACCATGGTCAACAAAAAGTTAACCATGGCTAAACAAAGTCAATCATGGTCAACCATTGTCAATAAAAAACAAACCAAAGTAAATAAAATTCAACCATAGTCAACCAAAATCCTACCAATGTCAACCATGGTCAACTAATGTCAACCATAATTAAACAAAATTCAACCATGGTTAACCAAAGTTAGTCATAGTAAACCAAAGTCAATCAATGTCAACCATGGTCAACCAAAATCCTACCAATGTCAACCATGGTCAGTCACAGTCAAACATGGTCATCCATGGTCAACTAAAGTCAACTATGGTCTAACAAAAATTCAACCATGGTCAACCAAAGTAAACCATGGTTAACTAAAGTCAACCATGGTCAACCAAATAGAACGAAATTTAACTATGGTCAACCAAATTCAACCATGTTCAACCAAAGTCAACCATGGTCAACCATAGTTAACCAAAATCAACCAAAAGTCAACCATAGTTAGCCATAATCATCCATGGTCAACCAAAGTCAAGCATGGTTAACCAAAAGTCAACCATGTTTAAACAAAGTCAAGCATGGTCAACTATTGTCAACCAAAAATAAACCAAAGTAAACCAAATTTAACCATGGTCAACCAAATTCCAACTAATTTCAACCATGGTCAGCTAATGTCACCCATGGTTAAGCAAAAGTCAACCAAAACTTCAACCATGGTCAACCAAATTCATCCATAGAAAATTAGGGTCAACCATGTTCAACCAAATTCATCCATAGAAAATTAGGGTCAACCAAAGTCAGCGAAAGTCAACTATGGTCAACCAAAGTCAACCATGGTTAGTCATAGTCAAACATGGTCAGCCATGGTTAATAAGAAATCAACTATGGTTAGACAGAAATTCAACCATGGTTAACTAAAGTAAACCATGACGAACTAAAGTCAACCATGGTCAACCAAATTCAATCATATTTATCTATGGTCAACCAAAGTAAATCGTGGTAAACCAAAGTCAACCATGGTCAACCATAGTCAACAAAAATCAACTAAAGTCCACCATGGTTATCCATGGTCAACCATGGTAAACCATGGTCAATCGAAGTCACCATGGTCAACCAAAAGTCAACCATGGTCAAACAAAGTCAATATTGGTCAATCATGGTCAACCAAAATTCAACCAATGTCAACCATGGTCAACCAATGTCAGCCATAGTTAAGCAAAAGTTAACCAAAATTCAACCTTGGTCAACCAAAGTTATCCATAGTAAACCAAAGTCGATCACAGTCAACCAAAGTTAACTATGGTCAACCATGGTCAGTCATAATGAAACATGGTCAGCCAAAGTCAACCATAGTCAACTATGTTCAACTAATTTCAACCATAGTTAAAGAAAGTCAACCATAGTCAACCAAATTCAACAACAGTCATACAATAGTGGAATTATAATCAACCATACGATTTTAAATTCAACCCTTGTGTCACCCATGATCAAGCGAATAAGTCAACCATAATCAACCATATGATATTAAAATCAACCATAGTCAACAATATGGTATTAAAATCAATTAAAGTCAACCATCACCAACGATGGAAAACTCTAGTCAACCATGGTTAGCGATAGTTAACTATGGGAAACTAGAGCTAGTCATGATCAACCATAGTCAACCAGGGTCAAGCATCGTCGACCATTGTCAACCAAAGTCAACTAGAGTCAACCATGGTATACTTAGGTCAACCATAGACAACCATGGTCAACCACCATTAGCCATGGTAAACCATGGTCATCCAAAGTTAACCATTGTCAACCAAAGTCAACTATAGCCAACCATAGTTGACCATGTCCAAACATGTTCACCCATGTTCAACTAAAGTCAACCATGGTCTACCATGTTAAACAATGGTCAACCAAAGTCAACTATGGTCAACCATGGTCAACATCATCAACCATGGTCAACCATAATCATGCATAATCAACCAAGGACAACTTGGGTAAACCATGGTCAACCATGTTAAATCATAGTGAACGATGGTTAACCAAATTCAACCATGTTCAACGATGGACATCCAACGTCAACCATTGTCAAACATAATCAACCATGGTCAAACATGGTTAACTTTTATCAACCATAGTCAACCATGGTCAAACATGGTTAACTTTTATCAACCATAGTCAACCATGGTTATCCATGGTCAACCAAAGTCAACGATGGTCATGTCAGAGATATGGATCTAACTAAACTAGCTTACATATCTATGCAAAAAAAAAATATATCAACATAAGTACAAAAGAGAAAAAGAGACAAGAGCACACCAGATATATGTGGTTCACTCAATTTAGCTACGTCCACGGGAATGTAGTCTTCTATTATCTCCAGAATATCTCCCTCAAGCTTGTTGGTGTTTATTATGTGTTAAATAATTCCAATATTTAAATTGTCAACCTGGGAAGGGAGTTTATGAGATGCAAACACTATATGTGCAGGATTGAAGGCTGGAACTAACCTAAGCTGACTAAAAATGCAAAACGAGCTAACATGCAACTATGTGACTTTAGACTACATGCATAACTTTCATAATTCAAATGCAGGAATTTATTCTATCTATGAAAACAGGAAACTGATTAACAATTGAGACTATCAAAACTGAAATAATTGAAAAATGGAATTGTTAACTCTTTATTTAAAATAAACTATCTAGGAACAAGACTGATAAATTCTGAAACAATAACTAATTAGCAAATCAGATATAAAGAACTTAACTTTGGAGGAAGGTTGAAAAGAAGATTAAGAAAGATAATATAGAAGTAGGAAATAATGCAGAAGAAACTGGATTCTGAAAAAGCACAAAACAATACAGAAAGTGCAAAGTTCCGAATGATGATCTGAATCCCTGTCCGAATGACAGTCCGAATGCCAGTCCGAATGGAAGAAAACAATTTAAATTAAGGAAAAGAAGAATTTTGGATGACTTTGATTACCAACTGGTTGATGCATATGATCCTACTGTGCAAAATAAGCAATAGGTTGATTAATTAGAGACTAAACTAACAAGAAAACTATTTATACTAATCATTCTCTAAAGAAGATGAACTATTTCTATAATATGCTAAAGCAGAATGATGATGGAGGATAGGGAAAACCTACAACTACATGAAGAAAAGCTAAGAGAGAGAGAGAAGCTAATAAAACTAATTCTAACTATAACAGAACTTGAAATAACATCTAACTAAAGATTTATGAAAAACTGAAAGCAAACTACAAAACACTATGCTTGGTCGACCAAATTACCTACTTTATTACTAATTATGAATCACAAAACTACATATTACAAAACAAACATTTACAAATTGCAAATAAAACACTTTAATTATAAAACTAAACTATGAGCTATAAATATAAATTCTTTATTCCTATATTAAATTGCAAAGTGTTTACTAACCTACAAACTAATTACAAACTAATTCTAAATAACAAATTGAATCAATTAACAACTATAAAATTTATTCCAACTTATAATTTTTTTACTCTAATCAAAATACTTAATTCAACATCTAATTGAGAACCAAAATCAAATACTGCAAATTTTAATTTATAAACAAGCTACAAACCAAACATTACAAATTAACTAAGATAATTTGCAAACTAAATAAACTAAACTAATTAACTAAGATAAATTATAAACTAAACTATTAACTAAACTAAATCACAAACTAACACTAATTTCAAATTACAAACTTCAACCCTAAATTAAATAAAATACTTAAATATAACTTCACTGCTGGATAGATGAGTTCTAGCTGGATTAATTGCTGGATAGATGAGTTCGAGTTGAGCTAATTGTTAAATTGATTCCCATAATAGTATGCTAGATAGATTAATTGCTGGATAGATGAATTCGAGCTGGATTACTTGTTAGCTGGACTCGTAGACTGAATCTTGATCATGCATTCCATTAAACCTCGTGTGATCCGCACACGAAACCAAAACACTGATCCGTTACACGCTTGATTTGCTCCATTGTATTAATATTTATATGATCTGCAAAAGTCAAAACTATCAATCAAAATTAGGCAAAACATCCACGCAATCTATTAAATTCCACTCAAATTAAAACCGCATGGTTAATCACATATTAAATTTAGTAATGACTTATATTTAAAATCCACTCAAATATGGTAATGGTATATATTTAAAAAGCCACGTGCGATACAAATCTTTATACCATAGTGAGTTTAACAAGATTTATGAATGGATATAGTTGCCAAGAACCACTTATATGTTTTATGTTTAAATGGCATAACATGCATAAGTGGATGTTTAAATATTAAACAATTACTATGCCAAGATTCTTTAACCAATTTTGAGTACTTTTAAATTTAAAACAAATTTTATTAAAATGAATTGGTATATATATAGGTTTAGGGTAAGATAATGCTTATTTTTAATATATTACCTTTTAAACTTATTTGTTTAAATTTAAAATAATGTAAATTAGTTTAACTTATAATAATAATAATAATGATGTATGAGTGTGTGATTTAAATTTAAACAAATTTTAATATTAAAAGATGAGTAAGTATAAATTTAAATAATAATAATAATAATTTTTTTAATATTTTATTAATTAATTTTTATTTATTGGTTTAAATTTAAAGTAATGTCAAAATCTCATCATCAAACTAAAAATAATATATTAGGCTCACTTTATATTTACGAGATTTTAATTAATAAAACCAAATAAAATATAGCCTTATTAACATAGATGTATTAAATCATTGCATTTAATACACTAAAAATAACATATTAGGCTCATTTTATATATACGAGATTTTAATTAATAAAACAAAGTAAAATATAGCCTTATTGAACATAGATGTATTAAATCATGGTATATACCAAGAGATGAGGAGGAATTACTCTCACATATTACATGTGGGATAATATAATTCTCCATAATAACATCTCTTTATATAATAATGAATATCAAGAGTATACTTTACCATAATGAATATGGGATATAATGTATTACACTTTTACATAAAATTGTGGATATCTTTTGACATAATACAAAGACATTATTATCTTCCAAGGAATATAAAATATTCCAACACTCCCGCTTAATAATGGCTGGGAGAAAATCCCACTAACAAAGGAAGGAAGGAGCCATTACTGCTCCCCCTTGATGATAACTTCTAGAAAAACCAAAGCTGCAAATAAGAAGAACACTTCGGCGAATGGAATTTGATGAAGAACAACCGCTTCTCACTGAACCATGAAATTGCACACAAACTAGGTTGTACGATGAAATACCAACAACAAGATGCCCAGATCTAAAGAGAAGCCTTTATGTCTACTAGATCCAACAGATGTCGAGAACATGTGACGCAATCCACCAGCAAGGTGCCCAAATCTAAAGAGAAGCCAACATGGCTACTAGATCCACAAGATGCCTAAATCACCACAAGAATCATCACATCCATAACTAATAGCTGAAGAACTCTGATATAACATCCACACCAGTGTACAGATACCTTCTGACGATTGATACAACAGAACATGTGGCTAAGAACACCACAATAGTGTACAAGATACCTAGATGGCCAATACGCATGTAGATAGTAGACATTCTTCCAATCAAGGTGTAATATAAATATCTATAGAAGACCTCAAACATCGAATAAACAAGACCCCAATGGTCTATACATCGAAAATGATATCATATAGATAAACATCATGACTTTAACAGTAGTAGATGGTGCTTCATTATTTCTGGAATAAGGTGAAATCCTAAACAGAGAACTTATCTGCACAAGAAGTTCCAAGATTAAAGCATATAAAGATCATAAAAAAAGATTGCTCATACATAAATGAAATTGCTTATACACCAAAGGTTAGCAAACATCATATAAAAAAGATGGCAACATAATATGATCAAAATAAAGGATTAAGTTGCTCATTAAGGAAAATGAAGTTACTTTTACACATTAAGTGTCAGCCACAACATATAAATAGTGAGCCCAAAATTTCACTTAAATATATGAAAATTTAGTCATTAAGCAACTAATCTTAAGCATAGGTGTATTTCTTATTAGTATGATGTTAATATGCTAGAGATGAATTCCCTGAAAATGTCAATGCTTCCATATATGAACGTTAGAGACAAGAAACACATGTCAATGCTTCCATATAGGAACGTTAGAGACAAGTAGAAACAATATAACCTTTGGAATCATAAGAATAGAAATCCCATCGCAACAAGAACAAGGTGCTCATGACTGATATTTCAAGATTATAAGATTGCTCAAAGCCATATAAATATTGAGTAAAAGATGATCGAAATAAACATGACATGATATATATGAAAATAAATCAAAATGTTTAATATGATCAACATATAGAAAATTATGATCAACGCATGATATCACTTATAAAAATTTATGAAATGACAAGTCACTAATGGTCTTAATCATGGGTTCATTTCTTGTTAACACTATGTAAATATGCAAGAGATGAAGTGCCTTGGAATTGTCAATTCTTCAATATAGAAATGTTAAAGAAAAACAACACATGTCAATGCTTTTGTATAGGAATGTTAGAGACAAAGAGCACATGAACTAGATACAATCTCTGCAATACATGAGAAAAAAACTATATCCCAATTAAATAACTTATGACAAGCCAAAAAATTATGATATCACATAGATTCAAAAATTGACTTTACTCAAGAAATTAATTCGCAAGAGCAGATAATGATCATAAAAAGATTGCTTATAAAAAATAATGAAATTGCTTTTACACAAAGGTAAGCAATAACTCATAAATAAAGAAAATAATGATCACAAGATAACACATATGAGATTGTTTTTATAAAATTGCTTTTATAAACATGACATGATTAGAAATCAACATGATTAAATATGATAAAAAAAGAACAAATTAGTTATTAAGTATCTTGTTAAAATATTAAGCATTAGATGGTTTATAAGTATCATCATGACAAAACACTAGAGATCTATGCCCTTAAAAGATTCCAATGTTTCCATATAGAAATGTGAGACAAATATATACCAAGAACAAGAAATAGCCTCTTAATAAACATGACAGAAGCAAAACTAAATGCAAAAGTTTTAAGTTTAGCATAAAATTCACAACAAGAGCATAATAAGGGTCACTGAAAGAAACACAATCACAAGATAGACACAATTTATCCTGGGAAACCCTCATGGGGTAGAAAACCTAGCAAAAATTCCTCAATATAAATGACCAACAAATACAAAGATGTAATACCCAAACAAGAGCTCATTCTCCTCCTTCACAGATCTCTCTCTCTCCTATGTGAGTTCACAAGTGAGTGTGTGTGTTAAATGAGGAACACACCTCCTATATTTATACTTTACTTCACTTGACTTTTAACCCTAACTGGGCCAAATTTTCCCAGGAGAGTCTAATAACCCCTAACAACTTCACTCAGGTCCGACCTCACTAGGAGAGTCTAATATCCCTAGTTATAACATCCCGACGGAGGAATAAAACATCTCTGAATGAATAATAATATCCCGACGGAGGAATAAAACATATCCGGATAATAAAGTATAAATAGAATATTCTTAGAAGTTACAATATTTCAACACTCCCCCTTAACGAGAAGGATATTCTAACAACATCTGGAGGAGCAAGGAGTCATCAAAAACATCATAGTGATACATCTATAAATCATTGGAATTTTTCTTCAATCATCATCAGTAACTCGAACAGCTACTGGAACATCTTCAATATATTCAATATTGGAACATCAACATCTTCAGTACTGAGTCTTCATCTTCTGCAGCACTCGATCACTCGATTGTCTACAACAACATCTGGATCTCCCGATCAATAGCATCATCATCTGGATCTCTCGATCAACAAAATCATCATATGGATCTTTCGATCAACAACATCATCTAGATGTCTCAATCAACAACATCATCATCTGGATCTCCCAATCAACAACATCGTCTGTATCTCTTGATCAACAGCATCATCATCATCATAATCTGCAACACACATGATCCAATTATGGGATGATCAATCCCTCTCACTTTAGGACATAAGTACAAGGATGATACAATCCTGATCCATTTACGGGATGATCAATCCCTATCAATTTAAGACACAATATCATGTTTAGGGACAATGCAATCCACTCGTCAACTTAGACAAAGTCTAAGGACCACTTCTTGAAGACATAGGTCTCCGGATCCATTTAGGACTAAAGTGCAGGGATGATGCAATACACTTGTCCACTTAGAAAAAGTCTAAGGGCCACTTCTCTAAGACACAGGTCTCCGGATCCATTTAGGACTAAAGTCCGGGGATGATGCAATCCACTCGTCCACTTAGACAAAGTCTAAGGACAACTTCTCGAAGACACAGGTCTCTAGATCCATTTAGGACTAAAGTCCAAGGATGATGCAATCCACTCGTCCACTTAGACAAAGTCTAAGGAACACTTCTCGAAGAACAGGTCTTCGGATCTATTTAGGACTAAAGTCCAGGGATGATGCAATCCACTCGTCCACTTAAACAAAGTATAAGGACCACTTCTCGAAGACATAGGTCTTCGTATCCATTTAGGACTAAAGTCCAGGAATGGTGCAATCCACTCGTCCACTTAGAAAAATTCTAAGGACCACTTCTCGAAGACACAGGTCTCTGGATCCATTTAAGACTAAAGTCCAGGGATGATGCAATCCACTCCTCAACTTAGACCAATTCTAAGGACCATTCATCAACCTCATCGTCGGTATAGGTATCCTCATCATCGACCTCATCATTGGAACAGGTATCCTCATCATCGACCGCATCGTCGATCCAAACATCAGCATCGACCATATCACTCCCCCTTTCAAGGAGGGTCCTTCTGAACTACACCAAGCTTGTCTTGGAAATACTCAAACTTTACTCGAGACAGAGGTTTGGTCAATATATCTGTAACTTGTTCATTACTGCTCACATACTCGAGATTTATAGCTGCTTTCTACACCATATCCTGTATATATAAATATCGGATTTCTATGTGCTTTGACTTATCATGGAACACTAGATTCTCCGTCATCTTGATACAAATCTGGTTGTCACACAGGATCACTGTGGAGTCCATCTCCAAGTCAAATAGTCCTAATAACAGCTTCTGAAGCCATATGGCTTCACAACTAGCAGAGCAAGTTGCTATATATTCCGCTTCAGCTGTGCTGAGAACCACACTGGACTGCTTCCCGCTAAACCACGAGATCATAGCAGATCCCAGACAATAACATCCACCCGATGTGCTCTTTCTGTCTGAGACACTTCCATCCCAATATGCATCTATATAACCATACAGTTTGAAGTCATGATCTCCAAGATAATATAGACCAACGTCTATTGTACCTTTCAGGTACCTCATCACATGCTTTGCAGCTATCAAGTGAACACGTCTAGGATCAACTAGATACTGACTCATGGTATTCACAACAAAGCATATATCTAGCCTGGTATTTGTCAGATAAATCAGCGACCCAATAATATGTTGGTACTGAGTTATATCCACTAATTCTGAGGATTCATCAGCTAGCAACTTCAGGTCGGTATCCATGGGAGTGGCCATGGATTTACATTCCAACATATCAAATCCATTCAAGATTTCCACAGCATACTTTCCCTGGTTGAGAAAGATTCCTTCTAGGCCTTGCCATACTTCTAGACCTAGGAAGTAATGCATCAATTTGAGATCTTTCATCTCAAATTCTGTATCTAGCTTCTTCTTTCTTTCCATGATTTCTTTCTCATTTCCTGTTAGAAATAGATCATCCACATACAGTAATAGTATGACAGGTTCATCATTCATAACCTTAAGGTAAAGGCTAGGATCAGCTTTACTTTTGGTAAATCCCAAGCTCGTTAAGAAGCTATCAATTCTTCCATACCAAGCTCTAGGAGCTTGTTTCAGTCCGTACAAAGCTTTCTTCAACTTGCACACATGATTTCTTCTATCTTCAACTTCAAAACCTTGTGGCTTCTCTATGTACACTTCTTCCTCAATTACACCATTCAGGAAGGTTGTCTTCACATCCATCTGATGTAAACTCCACTTCATCATGGATGCAAGTGCCATGATGGTTCTAATGGAAGTGTACCTTGCAACTGGTGCAAATGTTTCTTCATAGTCAATTCTCTCTTTCTGAGAGAATCCCCTGGCCACAAACCTTGCCTTATTCTTTTCAATGCTACCATCAGCAACATGCTTTATCTTGTATATTCATTTGGAGGATACCACACTCTTGTCTTTTGGTTTGGGAACTACATCCCAAACATCATTCTTCATTATTGATTGGTACTCCTCTGTCATTGTTTCTACCCATTATTCTTCTGAACTGCTTCTTCATAACTGGTAGGTTCTTGATCTACAAGATCACACATCAAAGCCACATAGTTGGAAAAGGGATTTGGTTTCTTGCTCACTCTTGTGGAGCCTTCTGGAGCTCCATACTTTTTTGCTTCCTGTATAATTTCTCTTGCCCATGCTGGTTTTCTCTTCCGTGATATGTTCATAGGTGGGGGTTCTTGAGTTTCTATCATATCATGGTCTTCTGATGTTTCCTCTTTAAGGGAGGGAGCAACTTCTGTATTTCTAGGAGGTATATCTTCTTCATATACTTCTTCATACTAGAACTTTCTAGATATTTTGAGAGCAGCTTCTTCATCAAAAGTTACATCTCTACTAATTTCCATGTGATGGAATCTTGGGATGTATATTCTGAATGCCTTGGATGCTTCACAATACCCAACAAATATTCCCTTATTTCCAGAAGGTTCCAACTTAGATCTTTTCTCTTTTGGTATGTGGACATATACGGGGAACCCAAATATCTTGAGGTGGCTTAACTCAGGCTTCTTCCCTGTGAACACTTCTTCTGGATTCTTGAATCCAAGGGCACTATGAGACAATCTATTTTGTACATAGACTGTCGTCTTTGTTGCTTTAGCCCATAGATGCATAGGAATATCTTGATCATGTATCATTATCTTCACTGCCACCATAATGGTTATATTATTTCTTTCTGCAACACCATTTTGTTGAGGATTGTAGGGAGTGGTTAGTTCCCTCTTGATTCCAGCTTCTTTACAAAAGAATTCAAAATCCTTTGAAGTATATTCTCCACCATTATCTATTCTGAGTGTCTTGATTCTTCTTTCTGAATGATTTTCTATCAAGGCTTTGAATTCCTTGAATTTTCCAAATACTTCATCTTTTCCTTTTAGGAAATATATCCAAGTCTTTCTTGAATAGTCATCAATAAATGTAAGGTAATATTCATAGCCACTCAAAGATGTGGAGGACATTGGACCACATACATCTGAATGAATCAATTCCAAAGTACCTTTAGTCTTTGTTTGA
The DNA here is from genome assembly GCA_027924585.1 of Larix kaempferi. Lineage (NCBI taxonomy): Eukaryota > Viridiplantae > Streptophyta > Pinopsida > Pinales > Pinaceae > Larix > Larix kaempferi. Next base: position 11,097,970 of record BSBM01000376.1, read on the forward strand.
CTCTTTGGAAATGGATTCTTGATATTCTTCCCTTTTACACATCCTTTGCAAGTGCCCTCATGATCAATCTTCAAATCTGGTAGGCCTGTTACTACTTTGCTCACATAGGGTAGTTCTTTGTAGTTGATATGATCAAGCCTTCTATGCCATAGCTCACTTGGGCTAGTGGTTTCATGAAAAAAGGCTACTTCTAAATGTCCCTTGAGTTTATATATCCCTCCTTCTTCTTCACCAATGACAACTGCATCCTCAACTGATTTTCCTTTGGACCACATGAGTACTTGTCCATCTATGAATGCAACCCTATAACCTTTCTTATCTAATGCTGAGATAGAAAGTATTTTCTTCTTTAATCCTGGTACATATAAAACTTCCTTCATCTTCATGGGGGTTCTAGAATCAAGCTTGTAGCTTGATTCACCAATTCCTTTGATGGGATATTGGTAATCATCTCCTAATGATACCTTTTGTGGAGAGGTTCTTTCTTTAAGTCTTGACAAAGTTTTCTTTTGTCCCATCATGTACTTGAAAGCACCACTATCAATAAGCCATGTATCTTCTCTAGGTGTTATGGACCCAGAGAGTGCAGAGAATAGAACATATTCTTCTGCATCTTCTTATTCTAACTTAGCTCTTTTTCTTTGAGCTCTTTCCTCCTCTTATTCTTCACTATCATCTTTTGCTAGATGTGCTTGATGTCTTCTGTGGTGGAAACCCTTCTTTTTCTTTGAAGCACAATTTCTAGCAATGTGTCCTATTTTGTGACAATTGAAACATTGGAATGAAGAGTGATCTCTTTCTGGATTGGTTCTTCTTTTCTTTTGAAAACTTTGTGGAGGTTGAGACTCCTTGTGGCTTTCCTTCTTGAAGTTGGATTGAATTCTTCTTCTCTTGGTATGGGTGGCTAATGCTTGATTATATTCTTTGAGTAAGGATTTTCTATTGGCTACTCTAGCCTCTTCTTGAATGCAATCCTCCCATACAATATCAAACTTCATGCTTTCCTTTCTAGCACACATGGTCTGGATGAATGAATCCCAAGGTCTAGTGAGACCATTGAGAGTAGTCATGACTAGTTCATATTCATCAAGGGAGTCTCCAATGGCTTCTAGTTGTTCCTTGAGCTGGGAGACCCTTGTGAAGTAATCTTGAATGGATTCTCCTTGACTCATCTTGGTGCTCTTCAATTGAGCTCTTAGGTTCATCTTCCTGTTGATGTTCCTTCCTTCATACATTCTAGCTAGGGAATCATACATTTCTTTTGGGGTCTTCTTGGATGACACTTGAGGGATCAAGTGGTCTTTGATTGAGTCAGCAATGATTCTCTTTTCCCTAATCATGTCCTTCTTGTACTTCTCTTTAGCTTCATCTTCCACAGGTTCTGCAACTTCATCTTTGATGTATTGGGCAAGGTCATTCTCTTCAAGAATGAGGCCAATCCTATATTTTCATGCCCGAAAATTCTCTATTCCCTCTAGCTTATCCTCAAGATTAGTGATTGGGGCCATCTTATCCAGGAGGTCACCAAAAATTGAAAATTCTCAAAATGAAAAACAGACCTTACCAGGAGATGTGCTTGACTGAATTGAGTTGACTAGTGTACTTGGTTTCTGAAAACTTCAAACTTTCACCCTTCAAACTTGACCAGCGAATTTCAGATATGCAACAGGTTTTGTGGTTCACTGGTTTACTGGTTCGCAACTTTTTTGGTCCATTGGTTCGCAACTTTTCTAGTTCACTAGTTCACTGGCTTGCAACTTTTCTGGTTCATTGGTTCGCAGTTTTTCTGGTTCACTGGTTTGCAGTTTTTCTAGTTCTTCTGGTCTAGGAGTCAAACTAGGGTTTGACTTATCCCGGGGTTCTACCCACTCAAAAACTTCGCTCTAGGGCTCAAAATTTTTCTTTTGAAGAGGAGCATCTAACCATGCAATCAGATTCCAAAAATTCCAACTTTTGTAGAAACCCTAATTTTTCACTGGAGGAAGAAGAGAGAGATTTTTACCTTGTGAAAGATGTCCTATTCAGGCTAGCTTTGAAACCATGTTAATTTTAGCATAAAATTCACAACAAGAGCATAATAAGGATCATTGAAAGAAACACAATCATAAGATAGACACATATTTATCTTGGGAAACCCTCATGGGGTAGAAAACCCAACAAAACTTCCTCAATATAGATGACCAACAAATACAAAGATGTAATCCCCAAACAAGAGCTCCTTCTGTCTCCTATCCGAGTTCACAAGTGAGTGAGGGTGTGTTAAATGAGGAACACACCTCCTTTATTTATACTTATTTCACTTGACTTTTAACCCTAATTGGGCTGACTTTTCCTAGGAGAGTATAATAACCCCTAACAACTTAACTTAGGGCCAACCTCACTAGGATATTCTAATAACCCTAGTTATAACATCCCAACAGAGGAATAAAACATCTCCGGATGAATAATAATATCCCGACGGAGGAATAAAACGTCTTCGGATAATAAAGTACAAATAGAATATTCTTAGAAGTTACAATATTTCAACAAAAAGATGAATAACATAAAACTTAAATACTTTACCGTATTGATCTGAATCTGCAAAAAAAATAGTTAGAAAAATAGTAAAGGAAAGAGAAGCTTTTACTTATAACCCTTTTGATTAAGTGCCCAGACTTATGTTCTGTTTGCGTAGGTGGATGAAGAACAACTTCTCCAGTTCCGATAAAAGGCTATAATACAAATTCCAAGAAATATTCACCAAGTTATGGTCATTTTAAATTTTCTTGTGAAAAAAGTGCCAAGAAAATCCACTCGCGGGTTTTGCCTCAGTGGACTCGTGAACAAACATTGATACTCGCGGGTTCTGCATGGAAAATTAGCGGTTATTCGCGGGTTGCGGTGTAATGGAGTCGCGTCTACTTGCAGGTCTCTGTACTGTAAAGTCGCGGTTCTGCCGACGCATTCGCGAGTTCAGTAAAGGGAGGGTCGCGAATAAACTGGATTAAACGCGGGTTTGACAATGGACTAGTTGCAAGTATGCTGAAGCATACGTGTGTCTTCGCACTAACAAGCCACGAGTATGTAGTGTATTCGTGGGTTCGCAGTAAGAACAGTCGCGGTTAACCACGGGTTCCTGCGAAGAAAAGTCGCGAGTGTCTAGTTTAAGGCCAAAAATAGTGTCGAATCTGCCAAAGACGGAAGCCTACACAAAGTCTACCAAACTTGGATGAAAATTGTCGTTTTGACTATTGGAAGATAGACCTCCTTGAGGAGAATCCAGATCTACAAAAATAACATCAAGAAACCCTTGAAAAATTTCTGCAAAAAAAAACTTTACAACAAGGTTAGGTTTAGACAAAAAACTGCAGAAACATGCCCAGATCTAAAGAGAAGCCTAATGGCTACCAAATAGAAATCAAATCTACAAAATAAACAATGCCCAAATGATAAAATATTGTTTTGAAAGCAATAAAAGGTGCTAGATCATAGCAACCAGCTCTGATACCATGTGAGAGATATGGATCTAACTAAACTAGCTTACCTATCTATGCAAAACAATAATATATCAACATAAGTACAAAAGAGAACAAGAGACAAGAGTACACCAGATATACGCGGTTCACCCAATTGAGCTACATCCATGGGAAGGTAGTCTTCTATTATCTCCAGAATATATCCCTCAAGCTTACAAGAGAGCAATGCCAATAACCCTAATACAATATATCAATACTTGTGTGAATAAGTAAAGATCATGATTATATGATCCACAATGGATGAATGTGAAAGACTCTCTTGACTCTATTATATACCAAGAGATGAGGAGGAATTACTCTCACATATTACATGTTGGATAATATAATTCTCCATAATAACATCTCTTTATATAATAATGAATATCAAGAGTATACTTTACCATAATGAATATGGGATATAATGTATTACTCTTTTACATACGATTGTGGATACCTTCCGACATAATACAAAGACATTATTACCTTCCAAGAAATATAAAATATTCCAACAGGTCAGTTAGAGTGAGCCATGCTTAACCATGGTCAACCAAATTTAATCATAGTCAACCATGGTTAACCAAAGTTAGCCATGGTTAACCATGTTCATCCAAAGTCAATGATGGTCAACAAAATTCAACTATAGTCAACCATTGTCACCCATGGTGAACCATGTTCAACCATGTTCAACCAAATTCAACCATGGTCAACCATGTTAAACAATGGTCAACCAAATTCAACTATGGTCGACCATCGTCAACCATGGTCGACCAAAATCATCCACTATCAAGCAAAGTCAACCATTAACAACCATGGTCAACCAGGGTTAAGCATAGTCAACCATGGTCAACCAAAGTCAACCATGTTCAACCATGGTAAACCATGTTCAGTCATGGACAACCAAAGTCAACCATTGTTAACCAAAGTCATCCATGGTCGACCAGGGTCACCCAAAGTTGACCATTGGTTCACCATGGTAAAGCATGGTTGACTTTGGTCAAACCAGTCAAACATGCTTAATTGCACCGAGTGAAACGAGGTGCTCTACAGCCCAGTATGGGGGAGATGTTGTAACGTGATGTAACGTTTGTAATGGATGTAACGTTATAACGTTAGTAACATGTCGGCAAAAAATAATAGTGAATAGTGATATAGTGAATATTATGAGAGATGTTGTAACGTGATGTAACGTTTGTAACAAAATAATTAAAAAAATTCATGTCGGCTCATAAAATAAAAAATTATGGAAAGTATTTTAAAAAAAGTATGGAGGAGATGTTGTAATGTGATGTAACGTTTGTAACGGATGTAACGTTATAACGTTAGTAACATGTCGGCAAAAAATAATAGTGAATAGTGATATAGTGAATATTATGAGAGATGTTGTAACGTGATGTAACGTTTGTAACAAAATAATTAAAAAAATTCATGTCGGCTCATAAAATAAAAAATTATGGAAAGTATTTAAAAAAAAGTATGGGGGAGATGTTGTAACGTGATGTAAGGTTTGTAACAAAATAACGTTTCTAACAAAATAATTAAAAAAATTCATGTCGGCTCATAAAATAAAAAATTATGGAAAGTACTAAAAAAAAAAATCCATGTTGGCTCATAAAATAAAATATTATGAAAAGTAATTAAAAAATATATGTTCGTTTATAAAATAAAAACTTAAAACTTAAACCCGGATCTATCAATCAAGAGAGATCAAATTTCTTGAGTTTAAATTTTAAAAAAGAAATACACCTCAAGAAATTGGATCCCTCTTGGTGCTTGATAGATACGGGTTTAAGATGGATCTATGCTGGTAATGGTCAACCAACCATGGTCAACCATAGTCAACCATGCTTAACAATTGTCAACCAAACATGATCAACCATGGTTAACCATTACATTTAATTATTATTATTATAATTAACCATATTATTATTTATTATTTAATTTTAATTAATATTTTCTTTATTTATCTTTTCTTTTATAAATAATTAGTATTATTTTTTATAATAACAATTATTATAACAAATAATAATTAAAACTCAACAATCCTTCCCCGCACGTCGGTCGTCTACTAGCAAGCCATATTAATAATTAATAATATGGCTTATATACGTCGATCGCCGTATATCAACCACATTTAAATGTATGGTCATGGTTGATATACGCCAATCGACATATATAAGCCATATTATTAATTATTAATAAGGTGTTTTGGTGAAGCAAAAATAATTTTATTGATTATAAACTTAGAGATGTTTTCGTGAAGTAATATGTATACATATTATTTTATTTTGAACTAGCTTACATGTCATGTGACTTGCTAGGTTTAAGTCTCCATTCACCTAGCTTATATGTAAATTCATTGGAACTCTAGAATTTCATAACTAATGTAGGTTTTATAGAGGTTGGATTGCATCTAAAAGGTCTAGACTAACATTTCTTAATCACCCATACCCTTGATGGTAGGAGGACAATAGATGACTTGGATATCCAAGGAAAATAGACCTATGGACAAGGCATGTATGTGACATGTTTTATGAAGATACTCTATTAAGTTGTATGCATTTATTTATTTTCATAGTATCATTATCCAATGTTGTCTTTTTTTAGTCTATGTTTTTATTGTATGCGATCCATACTTATTTTTCATAGAAAATTATGATTTATTTCAAAGATAATTGGTTTTGATCATGTTATTGTGATCTTTCTATATAAATGGTAGGTAGGTATTTCTCATGACATTTATTGGTCAAAATTTAATGGAGGACAAACCATTATCATGTTCAATCTTTAGGTGGCATCGAGGAGTTATTGAGAAATTTGTTGAAAGGAGATTAATGTGACAATTTATGCATTAAACAAAACATGTTTTTCAATTACACTAGGTTCCTTAATAACATGTTTTTCAACTACACTAAGTTCCTTAATAACATGTTTTTCAACTATACTAAGTTCCTCAATAACATGTTTTTCAACTACACTAGATTCCTCAATTTTATAATAGTAAAGACTTCATATGAAAGAAGGTCATTCCATTTACAAAAAATAGTATAACTTTGACAAAGTCCATCATTTAATCTTTCTCTTTAGATAAGGTAACTATACTCACAAACAACTTTCTAAGTCCATCATTTATTCCTCCTCTTTGGATGAGGTGACTATATTGCTCACATGCATCTTGCTAATTTTTTCCACTCATGTGAATTATTCATAAAAATTGCATGAGGCCATTCTATTCATACCAGTTTTAGTAATGTATTTGATTTGGTTGAACCATTTCCTTTAAAATACTTGTAAATGAGCTTCACTTTATAATTTAATAATCTTTATTTCTATGTAATAAAAGCTAAATGTTTAGAGACTTAAGAAATTGTATGCATCAATAAAGTGTCACATGACAAAGGATATAAAACTTGTGAATAGCAAATGATGTATTGAGCAATTTGTTGAAAAGAGATGTTTTTATATGTCAATACTCAAGCTTTGCGATTTTAGAAATGCTATAGACTTGTTAAAAACAATTAAAAACAAGTCATTTTTCCATACATCATCATCTAATATTATTATTTTTTTTCATAATTTTTTAATTTATAATAAATTAAAAATGTAAATAAAAAAACAAAATTTAATTAAAAGTTTTTTTTCAAACAAAAATAAGTAATAATTCTTTTTATAAAAACGAACAAGAGTCATGGGGTGGCAATGTTCTTGACATTGCTACTTACTCTTATTAGAAAAGGGATGCTATAAGAGGGATGACAAGAGGCCACTAGCAAAGGAAAGAGCTATTTGCTAAAGACCATGAGCGATTGCTAGAAGTCTACATGTGCATGTCCTAATCCAAAACCATGCTTTCTACCATTTCAAAGCACAAATGTGAGAAACTAATGAAATAATAAATTATTGAAAAAATTAATGACTAAAATCACAAATCTTTTAAATCTTTTTTCCTTTTAAAATATACCACTTCAAAAATTTTAAGCAACTTATAACTTTAGCACTATATGGTGAAATTAACTTTAATTTATCACACCTTAATTATTTGATTTGCTCTAAAATTTTAAAAGTATCATTAACATAAATACCATAAAAATATTAATATTTCAGCTAAAATATAAATATTAATTAAAATAAACTTTTTAAATCAAATTTATAATATAAACAAAAATCATAATAAATAATGAATAATATTAATTTACTAATATACTTCCATATCAATGAATAAAAATATTAATGTGTCAACCCCAAAAAATGAAGATTATATTTATGTTACTTAATTAACATAAATATTATTACTTAAAATAATTTTTTAAATCAAATTTCCAATACAATCATAAATAATCTCTATAAACAATTAATACTATTAATTTAAAAATTTAAACAAGTTCAAAAAAAATTAAGGAGTTATCCATGACACTGACTTGAAATGGATAAGAAGGTTAAAAAATACATGGAAAGTGCAGCAAATGCTTGCTTAGCTAACCCTCAACAATAATGTAATATTGTACTGAAGGATAGGTTCCATACCCTCAATTCACTATTGGTTAGTGCGGCATGTGAGAAACTTCAAACAATTAAACATGCCTAGTGGGGATGTAAGGTATCCCAATATTCGTTGAAGGGAATTATAAAAATACCTTTGAACATTCCATACTATTTCTAAGTCTCATTCGTTAAAAAGATGTCATATCTATGTTCATACTCTTTCTAGGTCTCATTCAGTAGAGAGATGTCATATCTATGGATAATAAGTGAACATGACTGGACATGCAATAAAGTGCACCTAGGATACCATATGTGTGACATGCTTCTCTTTCCACTACTCTTTACATTTAACAAAATTAAATGAAAATAGTACATTACAATTTAATATGGCACAATGCCACCAAAGGCGTATGAGGCTCAATTGTTTCACATATACATTATATGCCCCAACTTTCCCATCCCCACATAAGTGCACACACAGACTAAAGGTAAACACAATTGCATTAAAAATTCCTGGACAGGAGAGCGCCACTAAGTCTCAAGGCACAACGTGACAACACCCTAAACAAATCTCAGCTCCATGAGACCAATAAATAGAAAGGAAAATATAATTAAAAAAAAATACATCGAAACACTAAACCATATAAAAACTTTTCAAAACACACAACAATTTTGACATGAACCCACCATCTAATCCACGTCACAAACCCTACATGTCCCCCATGGGATATAATAAGAAATAACACATTCAATTTTACTCAATTTAATTTGGATTAAATACAACCATAATTGATTTAACTTTTGCTTGTACTCAATTTATACATCAAATATTTTTTATTTTTTATAGTTATATACAACAATTATATCAAAAATAGGGAATTAGCTCTAACCTCCGTTGCTTTTTTACAGAATCCTTAAATTACATTAATTTAAATTATGTTACATGGTGACATCATCAGTGTCATTTTGACTAATGATTAATAAATACTTTAAAAAGAATGCTAAGCGATCAAAGGTTTGAACTAGCGATTACTATAATTATATAGTAATCGCTCAACACAGCTAGAGATGATTATCACTCAACACATACAGAGCTACAACCTAATGAAACAAATGTTTCATTCTATGCTTAACCTCAATACACTAAGGTGGTGATATACATATAATATATGAATCGTCTCTCTCTATACATCTAGAGAGTTATCCCAATTAGCAAATTAAATTCTACATTTACTATCCTAATGACTTATCTCCTTTACTCTCCAGATGAAGCTCTTTGAGAGCACTCTTCACCAACTTCATTAAATACATTAAAGATAGTGGGAGGGATAAATTATGTTCCAGCACCAAAATCACCTAAAGATAGTGGGAGGGATAAATTATGTTCCAGCACCAAAATCACCTAATGACCTCAGATCGCACCCTTAACAAGAAACCTTTAAAAACCAATCGGTGGTTAATAAAACTTCTAATTTCGATAAAATTTAAATCATCATGTATTCATAAATGAGCTATCTCCCTTGGTGGCACCACTCTTTTCCCACATTAACATGTTAAAAGAAACAATGCTACTTGAAAGTGTGCAACACGTTCTTCATAAAATTTCATTTGTTTGGGAATTATTAATGTTCATTTTTATTCCAATTAAACATGATAGAACAATTAACTAAATACAATTAATAATCCATGGCGTGCTCTTTAAAGAAATTAGGAGATGTAAATTAAACATGATAGAACAATTAACTAAATACAATTAATAATCCATGGCGTTCTCTTTAAAGAAATTAGGAGATGTAGTTTAGCTCAAATTTAAATGGTTAATGGTTTAGATAGAATAGTAGTTATTATAATTAATTATTATGAAAGCCTGGTCATGTGGCCTTCATGCATAATACTTTCTTATAGAATTGAAATTTGAAATTTCTATATAAATAGGGGAATTAGGGGTAGATTGAGGGGGTCTTTTGGAGTGTTTATGCTCTTTGTTTGGGTAGGTTTGGTTAGGGACATGGGTTCTATGGAGATGGAGGCTTGGAGGCAAAGGGATAGAATATGATTATGTTTGTGATGTTTGGATGGCTTGGTATTGCTGAGTGAAGGCTTGGGGGCTCTCAGTCTATGACTGAGGGGTTGGTTGGGAGGAGAGCGGTCCCCCCAAATGTAGTTTCCTAGTTTTCGATGCGATGTTCCTAACAAATTCTATGGTATGTATGTGATTATCAAATCCCTATCACAAGTATGTATTCTCTTTAAATTAGAATTATCCTTAACTTGGAATTGTAGTTTAGTTGAAAGCATAAATATGATAAGTTGCTAAAATATTAAGAGTAAATTTATGGGTTATTGTTGTTTTACTGTCGCTGTCATTTTTCTCGCTTAATAATAATTGGTCGTTAACATGAACTGCACTTAGATATAATTTAGTTATTACATGCATTATTTGAAGGTATCTTTCCTTTAACTTAAATTTAAGTTTCTTATTTAAAATCTGGTCCTTACATATGGTATTAGAGCCAAATTCATATACTTGGCCTATAGGGCCTCACCAATGTTCAAACAATTAAATAAACACAAGAAATTCTAAAATAAATGACTAGATAAACTTAATTACTAGTGGTCTACAACGAGAAACCTAACAGTAGGGAGTCCACACCCTCCCAATTTTGTTTGGATTTCTTATTCATCTCCCCTAAGATTGGCATTTCGTATCTTAAAAAAAAAAGCATGCCCTCTTCTATTTCAATTTCAAGCTCCGATGACAACTCCCTTTCAAGACCGGCTTCATGTTGTAACTCCTTCCCTTGCACTGCCTCCTTGGAACCATATATATTCCATGTGAATCATCCACGCTTTAGATTGCTAAATTATTACACATTTAAGGAACAACTATACCAGTTCTTAATGGCATCATCCCCCTACACAATTGACCCTGCAAAATGAGTAGTATTCTCCTCACGATGAAAACGTCCAAAAACGCCCACCTGAACCTTGAGTGTCTTGACACATAGAGATTTGAGACTCTATCTCTTCATCTGTAGATTTTTAAGATGTAATATTACCTATTATCCCTAGGAATGCGTCAATCAAAAGTATCCATCAAGTCATTTGAATGGACATGGTCAACAGATAGATAAAGGATTATGGTGTTGTCACATGTAAAATCTCCATGAATGAGAGCTCAAAGAGGTGGGATGCATGGCTAAAGATAGCAAGTAGATCATGTAAACGCTCATGAGTGTGCCTCCAAGAGATATCCATCAATGATAAAAATTAACCACCCAAGAATGGCAGGCATGGCCTCTAGTAACTTGCACCGACCAAATAAGCATGAATAAATGTGCAATTCCTTCCTCTCTATTGAAGTGGGAAAACAAACTCTTCATGAACGTAGGCAATAAATTTAAATGGTTAGGGGTGATCAATACAAAAATTGAACAATCTTTGCGAGGTACCCCTAAACGTCAAGTAAGACTAGCTATCTAACTAAACTATTTATTAACCTTCACTTTCCAATCCCCGCTCGGGAAAGATAGTGGACTTTTCTAAAATAGAAATAAATTAAGTTTCCATACTATGGTAAGTGAGGTATAGTAAAAGGGTCTCTTCATCTTTTTTGAAGGGAGAGTCCAATGTTGGTGCTCTTTCTCCTGGTCCATATAGTTGGAAAAGTGACCTTGAGGTATTCCCTCTAAAGGGAACCTCTCTAAAGCTTTCAAGTCTGTTTGATATTATATATGTCAAAGTGACTCTATTTCTATGTCTATTCCTTTCACCCAAATGTTTGCGATAGAGATTCAAACATCATCGACGGGCAATAGGGATAGGGATGAACACATCATTGAGCGCGTAGGATAAAACAAACTAAAATGCCCTGTTTTTTTGGTGGCTTTTTAATCAATTCCGGTCTAAATTTGGTCTCAAAATTGTAATTTCGGCAATGCTGCGATTTCAACAATCACGATGAGTGGTCTTAGATTAAATGCATGATTTTAAAACTACCCAAATTGTCAAAATCGTGATTTGAGCAACAGTCTACTAGATTCCAGCGACTGAGGACATTTTGCTTGTTCCTTATACTGCTCCATCGATGAGCTGAGCAGTAGCATGGAGACTGTAGATAAGGAAGCTAGAAGTTGCATGAATATGTGGAAGCAATACAAAAAGCTAAGGTGTCTTCATTGGTTAAAGGGATAAAGGAATAGTTAGTAGTTATGGGGCATGGTTAAGAAGGCTATGGTTAGGATAGGCAATATATGCATTACGCTCAGTATCTGTCCAAAGTAAGTGATCACAATTAATGGATTACAGTCATTATAGGATATTATTTATTTAATCCTCGATTTAAGAGCACAACTAAGCATTGGCCATGTTCAACTAATCATTGGCCTCAAGGGAAAAACACACGGCGCAATCAAAAGATTGAACTGCAGAGTAAATAAATATTGCTTTAGAATTACGCTTCCCCTAGCAAATACTTTGCCCTAAATTTTTCTTCTCTTTTTGTCGAATACTTTATTTCACAAATTAACTATGCAGAAATTAACTGTGTGTGAGATTAACTACCCATTTTGACTTTCTACTGCGCAGTTGAACTTCACATAAATGCGCAGTTCATTAACTTAGCCACGGGGGATTCACTAGTGAGGCAATATCATATCACGTCCATTCATATTGGGGGTTAGAATACTCTTTAAAACCTCAAAAATATATTGCTTTGTATTAAGGGGTGAAGGGGGGGGTTTTAATTTTACATAGTAATATAAATATTGGGGCTTATTTTATTTGGGTGGGATGAGGAATAACCTCCAAATCATGGGATGGATTCATAACTCCAAATCATGGGCTCAAGTCATACCCACCTAAAACTTATGTACCCTCCATTTTTATTTGATATTGCTTATGATCCTAAGTTTTGCATAAATATGATAATAGTGTACAAATTATAATATCAATGGAAGTCTCTTTGGATTACTATCATTGAGAAATCCTCATTTAATAGCTTCTTTAGGCTTGGTTTGATTGATGTTATAGTGTTTTTCATCTTTAAGTTAGGATATGTAAGTAATCGGGAGTTCTAGAGTTGAACAACTGTATTTTATTTTTGTAGGAATTCGAGTAAAAGATATAACTCTTCATTTTTTTAGGTTGGGGTTTAGGTGGGTATTGAGATTCAGTCAAATCTTGATCCACGACAACCAAGAAAAGTGAGATCAATATTTCTTGGCTCACTGGAACCAAGATGTTTGTTTTGATAGGAAGGTATGGGATTCCATCAACGAAAGGGTTTATTTTTGCATTTTTATGGAGTTTAATTATTAATCTTATAGAAAACATGAGCTCTCTTTGGCTATACATGTATTTATATGATATTAAATTGGTAGATTGGCCAGTTGTGCTATGAAACATTTGCAATTCTTGTCTTCTCTAACCATTGCACTAACTAGTGGACTATCAGTATTTTACATTCTTTGTTATGTTGATCTCTTGAATGGGTTTCCTTTTACACATTTTTCCTTCTATAGTAATATTTCGTTGGGTCTTCCACTATCCAACATTACAAATTCATCAATCACCCTTGCAAACTTGGTGGGATCATTATTAGTATTATACTATTATTTTATTTAGCGTCTTGTTTGCTTATACTAAGATGTTTAGGGTTCTTGTTTGTTACAACTTGATAATATGATATAAAGGGGGTATTAAAAATGGATTGATACAAATGGATACCTACAATATTTGGTGAAACTAGGGGTTTTCTTAATTGGAAAGGAATATTGGGAGGGGGGTTCAACAATACAATTTTAGTAGGCATTTTCCAATATTTAGTGAAATTAGGGATATTCTTTAATATCATGCGAACGATCGTGCTATGAAACAAGTTCACTGAGTGAACCCCCCGTGAACTTAGCAAACTTCTCAATTACTTAGCAATTTGAAAATCTTGATATCTTTACTTCATGGTTCTTTACTTCTTCTCTTCTTCCCTCACAGATCTCTCTCTAATCTTCAATTATCTTGTTCTATTTATAGAGTTTCATAACCACCGACTTTATACTTAAGATTTCTTGATATGCAGAATACTACAATATACATAAATACTAACTTGACCTACGCAGGATTGACTGACTGACTGACTTCTGACATTGCACAGTGACTGAGCCGGGGCAGACTAGATACACTATCAGCTCTTTAATTACATATTTCCAACATGGCCATGTTGGTTAGGAATAGTAGACTGTGTCGTGATAGGGCATTGCATATTATTATATTGTGCTTCAATTTCGATGGGTGATTGTAATGGACCTGCTTCAGGTAAAGAAGAAGTAACTACATCCTTAAGTGGCTTTTTTTTTGAGAGGCTGATTTTGCAACCTGGGAAACAACAACTGTAGATGCTTGTTCCATTATAGCTTTCTCAGATGCTGGTAATATAACTCCTTCCTTCAATTTTTGTTTCACAATTCTTGATTCTTGTACATTAGAAGAGCCAATTATTGTCGTCTTCTTCAAGCTTGTTCCACCCAGTACCTCAGAATGAGTTCTTGTTACATTCAAGGTTTTTATTTTACCATAATTGCATTGGTCTTGTATCTTATCGTTCATTATCAGTCCATATGATATGGTCTTGTATAATCTTAATGTTCATTGTCAGTTTAATATGATATATGGGATTTTCGGGTATTATCTTTCAACAAAGATCAATTGGTTCCTTGAGTTCCTGTCTGCCATGCATTGGTGTAATCCGTTGTTTTGATAACCATTGATAGCCAAAGCAATGGCAATATTTTTGTGGTATAATAGTTTGCTAATAAAAGAAAAGAAAAAATAAAACCTGAGATAGCTAAGAGTTGTGATTGCTTGTGTGGAATATCGCCTCCAACTGAGTACGAATCTTGATGTTCTAATGAGAACTTCATTTTCAAAGGTTAACCTTGATGTTAATCTTGATATTGATATATATAATTTTGAAATGATCTTTATTTTATTATATATATATATATATATATATATATATATATATATATATATATAATTTTTCTTAAAAGAAAAAAAATGTTGTGATGTTTATAAATGCTTACAGCGTGGAAAAAAAGGAGTATATCCAAAAATATATTTTTCTTAATAAATTTTATAAATTTCCTTTATCTTCTTTAAATATAATATAGCTAGCAACAGATTGCATTGAATGAATCTACCACTGGCCACCATAAAATCCAGAGAAATCTCAGTCCAGATATGAGAAGGAATTGGAAGTGGCTGTAAGTCCGCTGATGGGAAGAACCAGGCTCCTTCAGTTATGATCAACCTATAATGATTTGTGACTTACCTTTCATTGTTTGTGTATAGAAGCAGGGAGAATAAACTGGAGTTGAAAACCCATAAGAGTGAAATCCACAGGATGCAATATTAGTTTACAAAGATCTTGCAACTATCCTACTTTGACGTGCATATAATACTAAACAAATGGCTCAATCATTTCTCTCATTAAAACCAACGAAGTTAGAGATGATGATCAAAAGAACAAAAAAAAACCAAACCAATAACTGTTGGTATCTTGGAGGCCTTCAGACCCTTTCCAGGCATAAAATATTTGGTAATAAAAGGTAAGTATTTCCAAGAAAACTACATACTTTGTGCAGTTTTGCTTGTAGGCATGTGATTCATTACAACACTTGAATACAATTACAAAAACTGAGGATTTCCTTTCCCAATGATACCAAACAAAAAAAAACTTGAATATATTGTGTAATAAATAGGACATAAGAACCATGCAACAAAACAACACAAAAAAAAACACAAGACGACACCTCTGCAAAATAGGAGTACAAGATTGCAAGATAGATGGATGCTTTAAAAAAACAACTGGCAGTCAACTATACAAAGGTGGAAGGCATTGCAGAAGAATGTGAAACAACTAAAATCCCACTCTTATGACTGGCCTTTATAATGTTATTGTACAGTTAATCCATTTAATATTTAATCTGAATGCTTACCAATTTTAAAATTATATTAGTTTTAACTTGTATAGTAGTTTGAGAACATTAGAATTGAAAGAATAAGTACATGCTAATTTAAGCACTGCAATTTTTGAACTCGACATCTGCGATCAATTCTTTATGTTGAGATTCTAGATCTAGAGTCTACAATGGATTTTTCTCACATGTATGTCAATCATGTATCTCTGGATTGGTTTCATTCGAAATCCACATAGAGGTGCATTATAAACATGTTTAATCTTAAAATCCAGTGTTCAATAGGATAGAAACCACATTGACCAAAATGCTGAAACAAAATATATATTACATCAATTCTTCCTTTAAAATAAAATTTCTCAAAAAATAATACAATGTTTTATCCACATCATGTTTTGATTACTCAAGTCATTATATTAGAATTTTAATCTTGAAGCTTTTTCCTTTCCTAATCACTTCCAGCCCTCACTTGGGGTCTTTTCCTTCTGTCTCCACTATTCTTATTAAGCGACTAATGCCCCATGCTTATGTTCCTGTCTCTACTCTATTTATATTATATTCATAATATGCTTATGTTCCTGTCTCTACTCTATTTATATTATATTCATAATATGCTTATGTTCCTGTCTCTACGATATTTATATTATATTCATAATTCCATTTTGTTTTTTATGATGCTGCTCAGTTGATTCCTATGTGCATTTGCTGCTTACATTCCCAAACATTTCATCTTAATCCCGGCAACTGGAGAATTTCCACAATCTAGGTGCTTTCTAATCACATTTCTTTTACACACTTATGGGTTAATATTTTATCTCCCGTAAGTCCAATATAATGTATTTTATCATATCTTCTCTAAGATATGAGGGTTCTCTGAAAGCAATAAAGCCTACTAGCAAGTAATGTCTTGTTAAAATTTCCTTATAATTAAAAAAGAACATGTATATAAAATTTGACCTGAATTGTTAAGATCTAACTTGAGTTCATAAATTTCCACGTAGAACTTCTTAATTTGGAAAATTTTGATTTTTTTTTAAGCAAAGGAGATATTAAAGTTTGTCTTCTTTTGTTTTCGAAGATGCATAATAACTATCTTAAAGTCTTCAACAATAACAAAAAAAACTAATAATGGAATGGATTCTAGGATGCATAATAACTATCTTAAAGTCTTCAACAATAACTATCTTAATGTATTGATATTATATTGGATCATTGTGATGCTTAATTAGGTTATTTAATATATATTGAGTATAGATGGTATTGGCATATTTCATTGTGATGGGGGATGGCTTGCGGTAGCATGGGATTTTTGATGTATTTTTTAGTAAGTGCATTTGGTTTATGGATAATAAATGATCATGAAGTGATGTCGTAATGTATGTGAATTTATTTTGTGATGATTAATGACCGACTCTATGATTGTGAGTGGAATTGTTGTAGGAATTCCACTATGGGGCTTCGTGGCCTAGTCATTTTAGAAACCATGATTGCGTGGGAGCCCATAACCATGAGGGAGTATGAGCTGGGGACAAAGTCACTCAACAATACCTTGCTAGCTACAATTATGATGCATAGTCAACCAAAATACGGCGTGGCTCATAATTAAGTTATTAAACGTATTATTTGAATGTATTTTTCCTTTAACTTAAATTTAAATTTCTAATTCAAAATCTTGTCCTTACAAAAGGTATTTTGGAGGAAATCAAGGTTGCATGGAGTATGGGTTCAAGCAGTTGTTCGACTATTGGAAATTTCCCCTTTGTTGTAATTTCTACCAATAGGTAGGACATATTCGACCAAATTACACCATGGGAACCACAAATATAGGTAGAATATAGTGGATTAAGAAATCTTGGGTTGTCATTTAGTAGAGGATTCTTATTGATGTTCCCCGAGCCACAATTGATCTGGTTTAGGTTTTGGCTAAACTTTCTTCTTTAAGCAAGACAAATCGGGAGAGGCTTCTGGTTCAATAGACTTGATTGTCTCAGTGATTTCAATTTATTCTCCGAAAAAACAAGGTATGTGCTCCTCTTGTTTTTTAGCTCAGACTCCTCTCACCGAGGTTAATAATAGTCCTTCTTTATTTGCAAAATTAATATGTGAGGAAAAGGTAGGGGATAGAAAGGCATTGACCTCTTCCTCTAAGACTTAGAAAGGGTATTTACTTTTTTGGAAATCAAATGGGTCCTTGGAAGTGTCTACCCCCTTAGGCTTTCTAGAAAAACCTCAAATATAATCAAATTATATGTTAAGGTTCAAGAAAATGTTACTGTCGATTTGGAAAATATGTGTGAAGTGGAAGGAGGTCTCAACTCTTTGGCCTCTTTAGTGGGTCACCCAGGAAGGAAATCCTTTATTTCTAAATCCAAAACCAAAGAATCATTACAAGTTAAGGAAGGCAAGCAAATCATTATAAATATCACTATAAATGGGGTGATTAGAGCATAAAATCCCCCAAAAATAGTAGCTTAATGCTAGTTCTTTCATTAAAGATTAGGGGCTTGGGGGGAACCCCTAAGAAAAAAGCACTAAGGAGAATACAATTTATATATTGTTCAGATGTTATTCTTCTTCAAAAATCTGTGTATAGATTCCAAGCTATTGGAATTTTTGTCTTATATTCTCTCGAGTTGGAATTTTTTCTCTTTATACTCTAATAGTAATTTAGGAGGCTCAATGATAGGTTGGGAACCAATGTTTAATGTTGTTTCTACTTATGTATTTGATGCAAGAATTCTCATAGAAGGAGAATCCATATATGTTAGAAAGTAGTTATAATAAATCTTTATGGCCCTTTCAATGAAAGAAAACCCTTATGAAGAAATATTAAAGACCATGTATCTTTGGATGGGGATAACTTGATTCTCGGAGGTGACCTTAATTTAACTCTTTCTCCAAGGGAATTTTGGGCTGAATCTACTAGAAAGGATCCCCTATCTATGTTTTTCATGAATATCCTAAGTTGATCAAATGAGAGCAAGTTAAGCTTGTTCCCAGTTGGAGAAATATTCATCAAGGAAGCGATGGTATCTACAAAAGGATGGATCATTTTCATATTTTGGAAAATATGCTAGAATATGTTACTTGATCATAGCCCTATATTGTTCCTTATTGTTGTAGGTATTAAGAAACCCTCTGCCACTTTTAAATTCAACCACTCTTAGTTGAAATATGATGAGTTAAAATCCCCAGTCTCTTCTAATTGGACTCACTTTGACCCAAGTAGTGGGGAAACTACCATGTTTCAGTTCATGGCCAATTTAAGAAGATCAAAAAGATGATAGTGGTGTGGGCCTCAAACAAAACAAAAACAATGCTAGTAGAATTGGAAGCAGTGGATTGTGACTTGAAAAGCCTTTATGCTCAAACCCATCAAGGATTCTTTTTTAGCAGGAATATGTTACTCCAAGGAAATTGGAGGAGAGAAAAAGGTATTTTATGGAGCTAGAAGAAGCTTCTTGGTGTTTGAGAAGTAGGTAAATATGGCTTGTTGAGGGAGATAGGAAAACAATAAAATTTCACCACTATGCTGACTTTAGGAAGTCAAACAACACTATCTAGGAAATAAGGCAAACAGACAAAAGAAAGGCTTTATCGTTTGAAGATATTAACTTTAAAACTGTGGAGCATTTTCATTGTCTATTCTATGAACCTGAAGCATCTCACAATGAGAACAAATAAAATCATAAGGATGCTTCCAAGAATTATGGGTCAAGATTCAAATATAGAGTTAGAAATCCTTGTTTCTAAGGAAAAAATGAATAATGTCTTATATTCCTTTAAAAAGGGAAAAAGTCGTGGACCACATGGATGGTCAGTTGAATTCTATTTGGGCTTTTTGGACCTACTAGAGAATGGCATGCTAAAATTTGTGGAGGAATCTCAATTATCTGGTTCAATCTTGGGAGATTTAAATTCTACGTCCCTGGCTCTAATTCCTAGAAAGAATGATCATACGTCCTTTGAAGACTTTAGGCCAATATCCTTATGTAATTTGTTGTACAATACCATTGAAAAGATCACTGGAAATATAATTAAACCCTATATTTCTAAATTGATATCTAAGGAGCAGTTTGGATTTATCCATAATATACTGATCCATGATGCAGTTGGGGATGTGCAAGAGGGACTCCAATCTATGAAGACTAACACTCCAACAGGGGCAGTTTTGATGATATACCTTTCAAAAAGTATATGATAAAGTTAATTGGTTTTTTCTAAGGTCGTTTTTTATACAAATAGGGTTGATTTTTTCTATGGTCAACTAGATCATGGGGTGTATTTCTTCATCCTCCTTTTCTTTTCTAATTAATGGCTCCCCTTCTCTTCTTTACAAGGCATCTAGGGATTCATAACAGGGATGTATTGTGTCATCATTTCTATTTCTTTTAGTTTCATAGGGGCTTGGAATATTAATATATTCTCCTAAAAGAGAAGGTACGATCAAAGGAAGTAAAGTGGAAAGAAATGTACCTCTCACTCAATTTTTTTTCGTGGATGACATTATTTTGTTTGGCGACGGTAATCTCTGTGACTCGAAATTTTCAAAAACATTCTAGAGATTTGCTACATAGTTCTACTAGTATGGAAATGAATTTGTTTAATTCACATGTCCTTTTTAGTATTTCAATTTTGTCTTGAGGGAACATATTTCTCATTTGTTTCCTATCCCTTTAAATACCTTGGAAAAAGAGTTGAAATATCTTAGTTTATTTCTAAAACCAAATGACTATTGATATGAGGATTTCTTATGGATTTGAAACAAAATTAAGGCTTGAATATCTTGGTTGTTTTCAATGGTTACCCATGGAGGAAGACCAGTCCTCATCAAATCTATGTTGGAAAGAATCCATCTATATTTTCTCTCAATTGTGTTCAATCCAAAATGAAACTTTGAAAAAGTGAGAAAGAAGTGCTTTGTTTTTTTTTGTGGATAGGAAAAAAGAAAAAGAAAGCCATCCTCTTAGCAAAATGGTATTCTTTTGCAAAACCTAAAGACCAATGTGGATGGGGACATAAGCATATTCATTGGTTTGGTCAAGCTCTTGGAGCCAAGATTTTATGGCACACTCTACTCAACAACGACCTCTGTGGAATTATTATGAAGAATAAATATTTACATGATCTATCAGTTTAAAAGTGAATACGAGCATAGATGACATCAATCAAAGAGGTTTCAATTGTATGGAAGTGCATGGTAAGGACCTTCTGAGTCCTTGGAAGATGGATTTCCTAGAGGATTGGTAAGGGTGACAAACTGTGATTGTGAATAGACCCCTAGATTGGTTGTTAAGGAAACTTAAATATTTCAGAGAATTTAAGGTAGACCCTTCAAGCATTGGTGTTCATTAGCCTTAGAGATGGTGCAACTCATGCTTTGAAATGATTTGGGATTCAGACTTGGATCTCTACTATGGATTTAAAACTCCAATGGTCCCTAGATGAAGAATGGAATATGTATGTTGGGTTTCTTTCACAAAATCCCATTTATCTTTAAGATCGGGAGGATGACTTATTATGGTATTGGAACAAATCAATAGGGAATTTGACTTCCAAACTTGGTTACAAAGTGATTCGTGTTGAAGACCAAATCAAGGAAAAAATTTAGTGGTCGAGCATGCTTTGGTTCCTAAACTATCCTCTCCAAATTAATTTGTTTGCATGGATGGCCATGTCCAACAAGACTTTGACATGGTATAATTGTTAGAAAAGGAATTGGAATGGTCCTATTAGATGTATCTTGTGCAAATACGAACCTAAAGCATGGATCATTTGTATGTTTATTACATTTTTTCAAAAGTAGTTTTGCATGATGTGCTTCTCTCTTGCAATGGTCTGGGTGGATAGGGGAAGGAAACCTTGATTCTATGTTATGAAGAATGGAACCATATAAATTTTCATTATATCATTGTTGAAATCAATGTAATAACTTGTCCAATTTAAATCACTTTTTCTGGTATCATCCTTAAAATGAATGGACACTATTGTTTTTGGTTATGTTATTGTTGAAATCAATGTAACTACATGATTTATTTAAATAAGTTTTCACTTTATCATCACCTAAATCAATGCACTATATTGTTTTGTGTTATATCAACGTTGAAATCAATGCAACTCTTGATCCAACATCCTTTGATTGATGACTTGTTCAGGGACAAATTTATTTTAGATACCTCAAAGTATATTCTTCCATTTGACATGGTCCTCATTTGTTGAATTACTAGTCCTGGAAGAATTCAAAAACTTCAGCATTTCAAAAAAATTACAACATTCTATCTCGAAACTTCATCCAAAGACGAGTAAACTCAAGTTAGAACTCATTATTTTAATTAATTTACTAAAATTGAATTTTAGTTCTTCTCCTTAAACCCTCTCGATAACTATGATTATTGTTAAATTCACTTCACTTGATAATTTGTACTATCTTCCTGTTGAAATCATTATCTTCCTGTTGAAATCATTGAAGTAGATCAAATTTTTTGGTATTGTTTCTTCAATTTTCACTAAAATAAAGGCACCTTATTGTTTTGCATTATGTCATTGTTGAAACCAATTCATCTATTTTATTGGTCTAAATAATTTTTTCATTTATTATAACTTGTAAATAATTTATTTTTTCATTTACCTCAAAGTGTACATTTCTCATTTTAAATGATTGTCTCTTGTACAATTTTTACACAAGATTGTATTTGGAATCTTTTTCCCAGGGCCTTTAAACTCTAGTTAAAATTCATTATTTCAATTGATTTACTAAACATGAATTTTAATTCTTCTCCTAAAACTCTCTCAAGATGGAAGAAACCACTATTTAATGATGATTGGTGTAAAGATGATAACATCCATATAATAACCATCCAACAATGAAATTTTATTTCATGACATGAAGTTGTAGAGAGATATATTTAAAATTAAATTTAATGGATTTCTTTTGAATGAATATTCACAAAATGTTTTATTAAATATTCATGGGAAATTTCACTTTCATTTTTATTATTAAATTATTATATGATAGTTATTAACATCCATAGAGGCTATTTTGGTTTATAGGATCTTAAAAAAGACAAGAGTCATTTGGTTTTCTTTAGACTTTTATTTTTATGCTCAAAGAGCTTTAAGAGAAGCATTACTAAATTACAATAGGTGTGGTGAGTTAAAAGGTTAGGAATGAATATTGTAGAAAATGTTTAGCAATTGCACTCTAATGTGGGTACAATGTACATTCAATGAGAGAGTGATTTTTTTCAACCTTCATAAAAAATTTGAAGTCTAAAATGGTCCTCTTAAGAAAAATAAAAAAATAATAATTAAACTAAAAAAATTAGTTAAAATAATAAAATAATATTTATTAATTTTGGAGGAAGAAAGAAAAAAACTACTTGTTTTGTTTGTTTTTTCAACATATCTCCCTGTGTTTTTACTCAAATTTCGAGCGGGAGCATTCATTGGATGTGGATTTAAATTCAACATCCAACGAGTACCCACACTAAATACTTTTGACGGGCTCCGCTGCCCCAAAAATAAGAAATACCTGAAAAAAACATGATGATGACATCATCATCACGTTTTTTTCAGGTATTTCTTATTTTTGGGGCTCATCAAAAGTATGCAGTGTGGATACTGGTTGGATGCAGAATTTAATTCCGCATCCAACGAATGCTCCCACTCTAAATTTGAGTAAAAACACAACGAGATATGTTGAAAATATGAATAAAAAAAAGTAGTTTTTTTATGACAAATATCTCAAGTGAACAATTATGGTGACTCATTTTAATGAAATTCTATTGGTTCTTGAATTCCAACTTATCAAGAAATTATGGTTGGCTAGTTTTCTTATAAGGCCCATTTTAGACCCCAAATTTCCTCTAATGATATTCAAGGTTCAACACCTCCTTAATTTTAATTTTCTCTTGTCCTTCAACTCTTTATCCCACCACATATTTTCTCCAAATTTGGATATAATAACACATTTAACATTATGACTATTCTACAAAGTGACATCTTCCTCAATTTCCTAATGGTTTAGTGGAGACTTGGCATCTTTATGCCAATCACATTTAAGTTATTGGCATCTTTATCCCAACCACATTTAAGGCACAAGTGGTTTCATTATAGTATGAAGCAATCAAGTAGGAAACCTCTGGTCTCCCATATTATTTATCTTGTTTTTGTACATTACATATCTAGTCATTACCATACTCTCAACAAAAAAACCTTTTCTATAAAAATAGTATACAGAATAAAGATGTATAACCTTTAATTTTGAGATATTCAATATTAATTTTTTTACCTTACCATTTAAACCCCATTCCCATTGTTTTGTAAACCCTTTCATAAACCCTTTCAGTAAATACGTTTAACATTTACGCTATTGCTTTGTATAGCCAATTGTAAATGTGATCCATTTCGAAACCGAACGACTTTTGTCACTACAATTATTATTAATACATATAAATATCAATAATTTTCAATAAGCCTCCCGTTCATTCTCAACTTTGAGCGTCTTCATCTGCAGGTCAATGAGTTGAATTTATATACAACGGTATATGCAAACATGAATTTTTTTATGTATTTATAATTTAAAAAAAACGGCATTTTATCTCTGGTTTGGTATGGTTGGAACCCGACCAGGGTTCAAATTTGAAGGGTAGGTCTTAATTTCAGTTGAAGGGTATATATTTGTGTCGCACTTCAAGGATGAAAAGCTTAAAAAAATCACATTTCATTTGTCAATCATAAATTAATTGCACACTTCATAAAAAAAGTGCTAAATAAAATATTATATTTTCAATGAAATTTATCACTAAATAAATTAATAAATCCATAATTATCATATCTACAAAAAAACATTGTTTCAATAACAAACACACTAATTGGAGGGAAGATACATATCTACCTTATTCCCTTGCTTAGAAATCATTGGTGTCCAACTTAGGAATCTTTGCTTGTAAATAGTTTATGCCCAGCTTAGGAATCTAGCGCAGTTGAACCCAATCATGCTTTCCTTTCTTTTATTTTTAATTAACCAATACTAATTCAAAAACTCATTCTTTGTAACCCTTTATGTGGTGGGACTAATGGTGAAAACCCCAATTATGCTTAAACCCTGTCTCGAAACCCATGCATCCATTTATCCAGTATTTTTACTTCAAATTAAATGGAAGTCCAGATAGGGGTTTCTAATATCTAGACTTGAACCTTTATAATATTGTATAAACACTCAGATATTTGGATGACCGTACCTTGTCCCAGACTCCGCAACCTGATATTTTATTCAAAATCTCCTTTTCGATTACACATGGCTCCCTCTAAGCTCCCTCTCTGCACTCTCGAATGTGCCCGCACATTCCTTCTAAGGAAAATATATTCATTCTTATATAACATTTACCCATTTTCAATTTTTTAATTTGCGACATTTGGATTGATTGTTTTTTGGTGGGATGATTTAGTGTTGTTGAAATGTATTTATAGAAGTGGGGAAAGACTTCTTATTAGCATTAGTGGGAAGCATGGGCTATTCCCTATAAGAAACACCTACTACGAAAATACAACAAGTAATTGAAGAACAAGCGGTTTGTTAAATGAATGCATGTATAGTAAGTCGTGAAAATCTATCCCGGCGAGTAATTTTGTGGTTGATAAAGCAAATTATGACGTGACTCAACCATTCTTTTCTTGAAATGGTGGATGGGATAGAGACTAATCTTAACGAGTGAGCAGAGCATTGATTCTTGACAGGACAGGTTGCCTCAAGGAATTGCCTTGAAGTGATATGACACCCTTCATCATTACATTACATGCTCAGAAATTAATAGAGAGAAAATAACTCGTTCAATGGTATGATCAATAGAGAGTAACTCAGGTAGATATAAATACAACTGAAGAAAAGTTTTATTCAGACTAACAAAATAACGAGCAACCAAATGAATCATTTTCAAACCCAAATACCGCTTGATCCTCTTCATGGGCATGCCATTTATACAAATAATTGTAGTCGATGTAGGTACAACTATTGAACTGACTGGAGTCGAGACTACAACTAAAATTTTTCCATGCTCAAAATTGTCATGAAGATCATGAATTAAACAATTTGATGTGAACAAAAGGAAACACAGTTGAATCATGAATCACTATGATATGCTCAGTAATGGAGACTCATAAATTCAAATGTGATGCTCAGTAAAATAAATTAAGCTCACTCGGTTACTAACCTATCAAGTTTGTCCTTTTATTATTAAAGAAATCAAGAAACAAATAAATCTCAAAACTTGTTGAGATTAGATATGAGAATAGTGGGAGATAAGTCTGTACCAATGTATTTAATAGTTTTTATTTTTATTTTTTCAAGGGGCAGGCTTTTACTTTTCCAGATTACATAGACACTTTGGTCATGGCCATAAATAACCATTTCATCTAAAAGGACTAATGCCGAAAAAAAATCCTAACCCTCCAAATAAACAAAGGATGAGAGTCAAAGAAAGAGCAACCTATATATTTGTTATGCATGAAAAACCTTCAAAATAAGGAAACAAAAAAACTGTTTCAACAAGGAAACCAGATCAGCTTAGTCTTCAAGGAAAGGAGCACATCAATTAAAGAGTAGAGCACCATCAATCCACTCTTCTAAAACCATTTTTCCTTCTTCTTCCTAGAGAGATATTTCATGACACATTTAATGCTACCAACACATCAAGAATTGAAGAGTGAATTAAAATATTTGAGGAGGAGTTTGAAACTTAACACTTCTTATGTAATTTTAATATAATTAATGCACTTTTTCACAAAATGTCAAAATTAAAAATTATAATTTTTTTGACGTGTAATTTTTGGGCAGAGAGGCACTTTACAGCCTAGTATGGGGGAGATCTTGTTAGTTTAGTGTTTGTCGAGTAACAAAATAATACAAAGTAAACAAAAAAAGAATAATACAAAGTAAAAAGTAATAAATATTATGTCGACCATAAATAGAAAAGAATAATACAAAGTAAAAAGTAAATATGAGACTTAAACTAGAGACTTAGGATTATGTGGTAAATATTATGTTAGGCCATTAACAAAAAAAATAATACAAAGTAAAAAGTAAATATGAGACTTAAACTAGAGACTTTACTTTTTACTTTTAATACAAAGTAAAAAGTAAACATGAGACTTTAGAGTGTTTGTTGAGTAACAAAATAATACAAAGTAAACAAAAAATAATAATACGGAGTAAAAAGTAATAAATATTATGTTGGCCATAAACAAATTTAAGTAAATATGAGACTTAAACTAGAGACTTTAGAGCTTAGGATTAGGTGGCTCAGGTATTGCACTCAAGGAGCTATTCAAGGAGAGGTTTGCACTTAGGGAGATTTGATTCCTCTCCACGCTTGATAGAGCGTGAGATTTGAACGTACTGGAAACCCCTTTAACCCTTTAACGTGATGTGATAGGTTCAATTTTATCCCTAAACCCTATTCGCACCTAAATTTAATTCCTCAAAAACGTTTTTAATAGTCAAATAAATTCCATCTTAGTATTGAGATGACACAATTTCCAACGAAGTTAATCAATACAATCGGTCGAACTAGAACGCTTCACAATTTAAAAAACAAAGCTATTCGGAGACACGAAGAACTGCAGTATAGTTATCAAACGGATTATTACACGAAATAGTACACATATTGCGGATTTCAATTTGAATTGTTCGAAATCGATCATACAAATATAAGATGTTGAAGACGTCCAATTTATTCAGATGCACCGCCCATTTCTAGTTAAACTGAAGTTTTGGTAGACGATAGTCGTAACTTTCTTTCTTCAGAGAGCGCCTTCGCAAATCTGCGCAATCATTTCCATTATACATTAAACATCCCAACCAATTAATATATATATGAATACCACTATAAATCTTTCAAAATGGTATTAATATATATATGAATACTATCATAAATCTTTCAACATGGTATTGATTGTTGCCAATGTTGTTGCTTGGATTAAATGAAATCGATGCGCTTACTTTGTCAATGCTATTCTGTTGGTGACTTCAGGTGTCACATTCTCATACACGCCCGTATCGATATTCACTCTTGAAACAGGATCGTTCAAAAGTGATTTCCCTGTCTCTACCAGCTCATTCAGATTCTTCACAGTTGAGAGATCGGTTGAGCTTAATGCAGTCTCAGTCTTTCCTGAGAAATTAACCTGATCCCAGCTATGCAATTTGTTAGACTCTTTTAATACGGAGGGTATGCAAATAGAAGTTGCAATTATATAAGGTTTCAATCTCCAAAACAAGCAAGACGAGGGAATTATTTATACAGGGAAGAAACAAAAGGACCTGGATTCTTAGATAGTTATTCTCGGAGTTAAAGGCTGTAAACACTCCGCATGCCTGAATGTCCACAATATCTGCACTTGATTGCGTAAAACTTTCAATTAGGGGCACTGTACCATCTTTGGATAACCATCCAAACAGACCCCATTTTGCGGCGTCAGTGGCCTTGTAACTAGCCGTTTTCTGCCCAGTTCCAAGAGAAAGCACCAGAAACTTGCTACTATCCTGTTTAAACACACAGCTTAATAAGTTCAGTTACCTCTTTCAAGGTCAATGGTAATGAATATTTCCCTGCATGAATCCGACGTATAAAAAATAGGTTTATAAATCACCAGAGCTTTCGAAGTTGGCAATGAGAAATGTTCATTGCCTATGACAGCTTGTCTAACCACTTGGTTTATTGCTAGTAGCGTCTGCAACCCATTTTACATAACACCAAATTACACAACGTCTAGAAAATCAATATTTTTACTTAAATCATAGTTACACTATTCAGAGAGGGAAAAATATATACTGGATTGTTAGCGGCAACTCCGCCGTCTATGAGGTTGAAATCTTTCGGTTTGCCAGCGGAATCTTTAGTTTGGAAGTAGTAAGCAGGAAGATAAGTTGGAGCTGCTGAAGTTCCAATGCAGACATCGGCCAATAGTGCATCTGTTGACTTATTTTGTTTTGCCTGGAAAAGAGATTGGGATTGATTTTTTTTCAAAGTTAGATCACTTCTATCACTAAGATCGTAGAAAATGTAACATAATTAGCTTTGTTGAGGTTGCAGGGTACTACATAGCAGTCCAAAACCCAAAAACAAGTATCATTGAACAATTCATTTAATTCATAAAATAATAAAAATATAACTGCACTGCATTGTTTAAACAATTCATTTAATTCATAAAATAATAAAAATATAACTGAGCTGTCTTGGGATCTTTATTTACAATATTTCCTTCATATTTCTTTTAGGGAATCGTTTGTTGAGCTACACCCCTGCAGGATTGATCCTCTTATACTTGATAGCTCAGAGTGTCACAAATAAGTAATAAGTTATATGTTATTTGTTGTTTTCCAAGAAGCTCTTTATCCATGCATCAGCCAAGAGTTATCCATACATTAGCTACCAATTATCCATGCATCAGCCAAGAGTTATCCATACATTAGCTACCAATTATCCATGCATCAACTACCAACTATTTTTATATTTTTTTTTATAATTGTTTATATTCTTAATCTAAATAACTACCAGTTATTCATGCATAATACCAGTTATTATATATATATATCTATATATAATTGTTTATTTGAAATTTGGAACAATATCAGAAAATCAATCTAGACAGTAATTACTTTATCTTAATGTAATCTAAGAAAAACATAAATGCTAGTTCACCCTACATTCTAAGATATAAACATCTATAGATATAATAATAATCAACCAAAATTAAATATCTTAATACAAAAATATTTTTCTCTATTCAACAATTCCTCATTAAATTTAACTTTTATAAATTCAATTTCTCTTATTGAAATCACTCCATCATAATTTTTTCATAATATCACAACTATAATTCTTAGAAAAATCTCCATGAAAAAAGAATTCGACGAATATAGATTTGCAAATCCTAAATTATAAGCTATCTTTGCACGCAAAAGAAAAAAGATACTTTAACGAGAAATCCACATATCTCTCTTTGAATACAAATTAAATATTTAACAATAAGCATCAAGTAAAGTCTAAGGACCTACTTGGAGAAAACAAAATTATATTATTTTCATTTATTCGCAGACTGTCATTCTTTGACTATCTTATTATGCAGCTTTTAATGCGTGTATATTATCATTCAATCCACAAATTACATAAAACATATACATTAATGGCTCAAAAATGGAAACATGGAACATTACCGTAAAAGTGGAGAAGATTACAGGTTGCTGCATTTTGATGTCGAATGTCGGAATCACAACGTTCGTTAGGGTCTGGTGTAATCTTGTATCCCCCAAATTCTTTTTCAAGATCTTATGTAGGTAATGCCCAGAATATTTTGGACCAATCAGAACCTTCAATTCGGATAGCAAGAAGCTGTAGCAATTCATTTTCTATGGATTCAATTAAGATGTACTTGTAACAGGAAAAAAAATAGCAGAAATATAAAGAATGCCTGTTGATGTTGTTTGTAACAGAAAAAGATATAAGAAAAAGACTCATTTACGAACTTTTTCTGTGGAAAAATATGAGGACAATTTTCCAAATAAAACTTGGTAATATCCTTCGCAGCAAACAGTGGACGATTCTTCTCATTTGGAGCAGCCAACATGGCAGTGATCAGTCCTCCCGTGCTTGTTCCAGCAATTACGTCGAAATAATCAGCTATACTCACGTTTGGACCGTCCAATTCCTGTAACAAACCATACAACTGAATTTAAAGATGATGAATAAAAAATAAAAACATTATAACATTTTACTGTGGAACAGATTAAAATGAATACCTGGAGCTTTTCCTCGAGGAATTCAAGGATAGTTGCTGGGATAATCCCACGAACCCCTCCGCCGTCAATACTGAGAACTGTAATAATTTTTCCATTAGTTGGTGACGGACACCCGGAAGTAATATGATCTATAGTCTATACTCAACTTACGCCTCCAGCTCCAAATTAATTTAGAGTCAGACTTATCTTTAGAAAACAATGGATATATACTGATATATCGATTGAATGAATGAACTGGAATGTAGCTTATGTGCGGGAGAGGTAGAATATTTATAACTATAATTGACGTATTTTTTCTCACGAAAATACGTTTTTTTATTTCAATATAAAATAAAAAGACCTGCAAAAGCCTGTCGTTTCCTGGTAGTTAAGGCCGAACCGTGTTAACTCGTTTCCTGGATGTGGACATTAAGGAAATTGCATAACTCCAAGTGAAGTTTCCAATGGTGCAGTAGCCAAAGAATAAGTCATTAAAATATTCGCAACTTGCGGATAACTATTTCTTTCCGTAGTTGTCCGTAAGTACGCAGATCTTGATGATTGACCAATTAAATTAATTTATAATTCAGACCGAGCTGGGGTAGGAATTATCATTTACGCTGGAGATAATTTGGCTTTTTTTTAATAAAAAATAAAAAAATAACATTAAAAGTAAAAATACAACGAAGGTGGATTACGGTGTGGTAAAGAAGGTGGATTTTAATGTTTCATTTAGTGGTTTTGTGTGCTCTCTTTATTGTTGTTTTAACTTTAGTATTTTGTATATTATTATATAAAATGAATGATCTAATTATTATAAGTTTAAATGTAGAAAAAATTGTTTATAAGTTTAAATGTAAAAAAAATTGTTTTTTAAGAGATAATTTTTTGTGTAGAGAGGTGCATTATATAGTTCAACAATAAGAGGAAATGTGTAACTTGTATCTAAAGAGAATTTATCCCTCAAAATAAGGGAAGAGAAAGTTGTAAAAGTCCTAAATTGCTATCAAGTTCAACTAAAAAACAGTTGTACTTAATTGGATTTTTTAGTCAACTTAATTATGACCAACAAATATGATAAAAAACTATAATACTCAATACCACTAAACTTCTAAACTTCTAGTAATTCAACAAACACGTGAAGAAATGCACCAACCAATTCAAGAAGCATGTATCATTGGACAATACGAACTATTCATAAACCTTAAATCTTTAATAATGTATGCTAAAGAAATTGCATCTTTGGCTTCATGGTTAATAGGTATTTTCCACGAGTGGAGTAGTATTAGAAAAACAGTTTTCCTTAAAAGAATTCCTCGATAATAGTACACTTTGAAAAACATGGTTAATAGGTATTTTCCACATGAATAGAGTAGTATTAGAAAACACTTCTTATAAAAATTTCTCGATAATAGTACACTTTGAAAAACTGGACAAATATATGTTATTATGTGACCTAGAATTTCACAATTTTTAATAAAATAAAAACACTTCTACATGTGATAATGTTCAATAAAAAATAAAAAATAATTGACTCATAGTTTACGAGTTGGCTATGATATTAAAAATATATATATATATATAATTGACTTATGTAATTCAAGTGGACGATTTACGACTATGTAATTGAGTTGTATAATATCTAATTGAATTGAAGTGGACGATTTACGAATATGCCTAGAAGTCACAGAATTCAAAATATTGTAGTTTTTTTTTTATTTAAACTAATAAATAGCAAGAAACTTTTTTTCAATGCCTTGAAGTTAGAAACTGAGAGCTACAAGTTTGTTTGATTAATTTAGTGTCACTGTCGCTTAGGAAATATATGATTCAAAGGCTCTCTGCCAAAGATTTTCCAGCTAATCAAGCGTGAAGGATTCTAAAGATCCGAGTAAGACCCTAGCTCGCCTATATACTTGCGGGATTAGGTAATATTTAAATATTTGAATAGACATATATTATAATTTCATGACCCCGTAACTTTGAATAATTTGTAAATTATTCAAATTACATTTAGATTATTGGAATCCCGTACCTCCTAACTTGTGAATGTGGACCAGAACGGCTGCAATTATTATAACTCCTGCCTCTTGCTTTTCACGTGGGTCAGTCCAATGCAAGATTTCAATGGTGCAGTCGTTCAGTCCAATGCAAGATTATGGTTTGGTGGAGGTAAATTTTAATGTTTTATTTAGTGGCTTTTTGTGTCTTCTCTTTTTTCTTTTTTTAAATTTGGTATTTATTATACAATGTTACATAGATTGAATGGTCAAATTGTCTCTAGTTGAGATAGAAAAAAAACGAGGAACATCCCAAAGCTTTTTAAATTTGGTATTATTATAAAATATTAAATTGTCTCTAGTTGAGATAGAAAAAAAACGAGGAACGTCTCAAAGCTTTTTAAATTTGGTATTATTATACAATGTTACAGAGATTGAATGGTCAAATTGTCTCTAGTTGAGATAGAAAACAAACGAGGAACGTCCCAAAGCACATCGAACTAGAAAACTTACATGTAATGACCCTTAGTCAAGTTTGAGATAATGTTTTTGGTTGTGTGTTGATGCACTCTGGCTTTGTAGTTTTGTCAAACACTTTCACAATCGTTGCTTTGATATCACTGTAATGGCTTCCACCAAATCTGAACTGATTTCTTGGGGTTAACTGTTTACATAACTGGTTGAGAATTTTGTCAAACACTTAGATCCTTGTGCTATGATGCCATCGTAATATACCCCATCAATTTAGACCACTGAAATATGTTTTAGTTTGTTGATCTTCATTCACTACTTTCGTCAAATAGTTGTACCACAACCTCCCTTAACCGATGTGTTTGCTTATGCTATTTGGTATGGGTATTTCGTCAAACATTTCAACACCAACGATTTTCTAATGCATTTAATGTGACTCTCATCTTCTAATATAAACAATGGCCACAATTACTGGAACAACACATTAATTTAACATGACTCAACAATAAATAAACTGAGAATGCATTCATGTTTTGACCTAAAAGTACAATATAGATTGCATTAAAGAGTTGCTACAACATTAATATAGTTTACATATGACATTTACAGCCTATACATGATAGGATGATCTCTAGGAATGAAAGCCACAAACTGGAAATAATAAATAATAAATACTGTCGATAGATGACTGTATGGCCATTGCAAATGATGTTTACAGCTTGGAAATTACTATAACAACTTGAAGATACAGTTGTATGACCCTCTTAGATTGATGTTTATAGTTTGAAATTGATGCTTAAAACCCACAAATGTGTTGATGTATTTGTAACTTCGGAATGTATTCACTTGTATACTGTATATTGTATTTTATTATTCTACCTCCGACGGAGATGTTTATTCGTCAGGTCGGAGAAGTCATTATTGTACTTGGGTCATGTAAAGTCAATGAGGTCAATCCTCCCATGTATGTCAGGGCATTAGATCCCAGAGTTAAGTTATTAATGGGTTATTAGACTCTCCTAGAGAAGTCGGCCCAGTTAGTTACACTTAGTGGCTGACTTGTTTGGCGTTAAGGCTAAGTGAAAGGTAAAGTATAAATAGAGAGGGTGCTCCTCTCTATTTGATCATTCACACACTCACTCACATCGCATTAGTGAGAGAGAGGAGGAGTTCGCACAAGTGAAGGAGGATGAAGCTGTTGGAGACCATCTATTTGTTTTGGGGTTTTGTACTATTGCTCATTCTATCTCTAAGGAAGTTGCAAGGTTTTCTCCTTTATGGTTTCCCCGGTGAAATGCTTTGTGTCTCTTGTCTCTTGTGTTTGTTTTGTTGTGCATGTTATTCTCTCAGTTAATATCCTAGATCATATTGAATTAAATGATGAAAAACTAACATGGTATCAGAGCTATCCTGAAGGAAGGCATGTATGGCATTTACAACACTTGTCTCACTTGCGACAATTTGAAAGCTAGGGATTTGTATAGAAAAACGTATTCATCGTGGAACTTTCGCTATTAATACATTTTGGAAAAGGTTCGGGATCTGAAAATTAGGCAGGGCGAAGATGAAATTTTCCTGTACCTTGTGTTTGAATTTCAGCCTCAGATTCGTTCTACTTTCTGAGATATGATCCATACAAGTTAGGGTTTCTGCCTCTTCCAGAATGAAGCCATAAACATGTGACCTAGGAAAAAAGGTCATATCTCAGGCTAGGAAGCTCCAAATGGAATTCCGTAAAAAGTGACAGTTAGGGCATGAAATGTAGTTTCACAGGTTCGATTTTCAGAGGCCGAAGTTGAAATGGTGACACGTGGAACTCCGCACAAGTTCGCTATGTTGTTTCATCCTTTAAACAGGTAATGATGGAAAACTAAGCATATCTCCCTGATGGAGAATCAAATGAAGCTCAAACCTGTGGGGTTGGAAAGATGACAGGTATGGATACCACAGGCCGAAGTTTTAGACCCTACAGATCTACAATTTCAGAGATACACTAGAAACAAGATGACACATTTGAAATGGCTCAATAGAGGAAATCAAAGAAGAGGAGGAAGAAGCTCTTACTTAGGGTTTTCAGTTTCTAGTTATGGCATGACCTGATACAGTGTTGGAGACACCTGATGCAACATCAAAAACTTTGAAAATGGATTTTGAATCCATTCATCATAGATATTAATCCTCCATCAAAATGTTGTGGGAGGAAGGAGATTGAAAAATTAGGGTTTCCAAGTAAGAAGAAACCCTAGCAAGGTTGGGAGACTCATAGGGTAGCAATGAAGGAGGTTTAAAAGGCATTGATATTCTATCATCCTAGCACCATGAACCTATATAATATTTTTACAAGTGATCTACCTTGGATGGTTAGGGTTTTACCCTTATAGAGAAGACTACAAGCAATCTCGACAGGTATGACTTGAGGAGATACAGGTATGTTTTGAAATATGTTTCATGATTAAGTTCATGATATGTTTGTCTTCATATTATTGAGGTTAGTACAATCATGATTGTCTGGCCACCTTAGTAACAGTATGAATGCATGTGAATAATAGAAGACATTCATTGATTAGGGTTATGGCACTTATGATTGTACTAATGTACTATGGTGTTGTATGAGGATGATGTTGTCCACTAACATGAAAGGTACATCAAGAAAGACAAATCAAGTTCTAGATCAAGAATATATGACTATGATGACATGAAGACAAAGACTCATCTATAGTCGTTAATCACATATAAGCTCTACTTACGAGGTATGTATGATTTGGTTCTACAATGCTTAACTTATGAAGATATGCAAGTTACTAGCACAAGGTCTCTAAATCATTGAAGAGAACAAAGAAGACATTGTTTGGGTATGTTAGACATAACTAGAAAACATGATAATCCAGGTATGTTTTCCTATATTGAGTTAGAATCCTACCTTGTGTTAGGATCTTATATAAGCATACTTTTGTATGATTGATAATGATTATTCATGAAGTTATAAGTTTGAGTAATCATGGGTTTATGCATATTATGCTTCTTAGTTTGATTAATGATATGACAAATTAGAAGAGTCCTATGGTCAAATAAGAATATGCATGAGTAAAAGAAGTACTCCCTGAAACCTTGAATACTAACGCTTGTGATAAATTACGTGTGTATGAGATGATCATGACCATACATGTTAAGATTATAGGATTATAATGTTTTGATAGTATTGAGATTATACTAATGAATGTATGATTATGTATGAGATCTTGAGGATGACACAATGATAAAACTAGTGCACACTTAAGCATGCATAGTGGTCCAGGATGGATAGAAGTTCAAAAGGCATATAATCATGATGCTATCACAAAGGGAAAATAGAGATCAAGAGGGAGCACACTCCAGTAGTTCCTTCAAGGAAGAAAAGATTGAGAGGGAGTCCACCCAACAACCAAACAAAGATAAGTATTTGAATTGTCATTTCTTGTATATATAATTACTTAAATGATGTTGTTCAGTCATGTACATACTTATGTTCTTAGATTTAGGATGTATATTATGCATGTTAGAAAAGTTGCATTAATGAACAAGATACTACTAATATGCAAATAATAGGTAAGTGGACTATGGTACTGTACAACACTCCATTGCTACTTATCTAGATTGAAACCTCTTTGCTGACATGTTGGAGTAGTGCACACTCTTAACAATGTTCTGGTAGAGATGGAAGGCATCTAGCAAGTTACGGGATATGGATAAATGTTGTATTGAAGCATTGGATAAGATAATTGCATGACTGTGTGACTTATGTTTTTTATGCGTAAGAATTTGTTCTAAAAAACTATGAGATGTTTCTAATCATGCAATTGAACTTGACTTGTAGGAAAGATCGTATGCATAATAAGTTATCATTGAAATGTCAACATAATTTGATAATTATGAAGTGTTACTAATCATGTAATTAAATTTGATTTGTAGGAAATATCATGTGCTATGATCTAAAAAAGAAGGATGATGAACACCTGTTCCAAATAACAAGTGATGGATGTTCAACAAGAAGACTTAAAAATGAAACGTACTATAGAAGGCTCGTGGCTAGAGGATTCTCTTAGAAAGAGGGAGAGGATCATGGCGAGATGTTTGCTCCAATGGCTAGACACACTTCCAGAGATAGATTACACCCATGGATGACAAGACCGTTCTCTTGAATGGTGTAAATGAAGAAGAAGTGCATATACAGCAAACTCCTAGGATTCGATAGAGAATCACATGATTGAAGAAATCTTTGTATGGGTTCAACAGGTACCCAGGATCAATAGTCATTTGATGAGCTTGATGATCACCACGGGTGATGTGGATTTCAACCTTTGCTACAAGGTGAAGATGGTTTGTATATACAGATGGATGCAAGAAGGAACTGACCATAGAGTTTGAGTGATCTTGAGGCTCATATCAGTAGACCCATCTAACGTGAGATGGAATGGATAGATATGAAGAAGATCACTCAATGCAGAGTGTGAATGGTGTTCAGTCATAGAGGGAAGACAATAATCAGATATGGGTCAATTCAAGCTAATGAGGGTCACTTTTGGCGCGTTAGATGCAATAGAAAACTGAAAAATCAGGCATCCATCAACTTACTTGGATTTTTTGAGATACACAAAATATCTTGCATTGAGTAAAAAAGATGAAATGTAGGAAATTGAATCATGTTTCCAAATATATAACTTTTATGTATTGAAAATTTGCATAACTATGTCAAGTTTCATTTTTCCTAACAGACGCTTTTTATTTTTCAGGCAAATGATTAGGCATATGTTTTTGTGGGTGCAGCCTTTGAGGGCCTAAATGATGGAATCAAGCTACAAAAATGGGCATGCATGTAGAGAACATATAGCACTAGTGCGCCATTATTTTTTGAAAATTAAATTAGTAATTTTATAATTTTTTTATAATTGTCTAAGTGATTAAACCTCGAAAATAGTACGTCTTTTGTGGGTGCAGCCTTTGAAGGTCTTAATGCAAAAAATCATGAAATGGGTTTTTGATAGAACGTGGAGGATAGTGTCTACTTGTGCACCATACAATTTTTTTTTGAAATGATCAAGAATTGAAAAAGTTATGGAAGAAACACTAATAGTGTCTTTCACGAGTTAAGGAGGTAGGACACAAAAGAAATTGAAAGAAAATAGGAAAAATTAATATTTTTGAATAAAACTTACATATTTGGAATCTGCAGAAAAAGTGCTATTTGTGTTTAAGATTTCGTCAAAAATGATTGTGTGTAGCATACTGTAACGGGTGGCTAAGCACAGGCTTCTCTAGAAACTGGAAGAAATATACCCAATTAGCTTTTGTTTATCATTAGCATAGCACAGGTTTGGTATTACTAAAGCAAACTCCAAAGAATACACATAGGATTATGGTTGACATGCGAGGAAGTGAGTAGGCTTGGTTTAGGCTCTAACAAACACAAGCGCGTTCTGTTTAAATTCAAAAAATATTGCCACACTTTTAGAATTTCATAACGTGGTCGCATTATATAACTACATAATGCGTGCACGTTATGTAAACTATAAAATCTATGTTTAATACTTGAGAGGGGGTGGGGAAGACTCAAGGGAATTTTTGGTTAATATTTGAGAAGGGGTGGAGAAGGGTCAAGGGAATCTATGGTTAATATTTTTAATAGGGGTGGGAAAGGGTCAAGGGCTTAGAATGATGTTGGAATCTTGAGTGGGGAGAGATGAATGGAATGACAATATGATGGGCTACAGGGGTGAAGGGAAGTGGAGCTTGAGAGAACTATTAGGAGTAGAAGAGGTTATGAAGAGGTATATGGTTAGAAGTTGAAAGTAAGACTTGAGTGACAAGGGGGGATGGATGGAGGCAAGGGGGATGTGAGAGAGAAAGAAATAATACAAGGGGGGAGAGACATAGAGCGAGGGAGGGAGAGGGACAATGGGCAGGAATGGATTTAGAGGGAGTGAGAGATATACGGGGATAGAACGAAATAAAGAGATAGGAATGGAGGGACATAAAGTTTTGGTGGGAGACATGCAAGGACTGGTGGCGATGGCGAGAGAGAGAGAGAGAGAGAGAGAGAGAGAGAGAGAGAATATGAGAGGAGGGGGAAGGGACATAAAGTGAGAGAGAGAGGGAATGATGGAGAGATGGGGATAGGGTGAGGGAAAGATAACATGATGAAGGGATAGAAGGTGAGAGAGAGAGGCGGTGAGAGAGGGAGGGAGAGAAGGTAGAGTGAGGGATGGAGGGAGAAAGGTGGAGATAGATATGGATGGAGGGGGAATGGGTTTGAGAATGTAAAGGGACATAATGTGTGTGTGTGTGTGTGTGTGTGTGTGTGT